>CAKNXH010002192.1:95657-198965 GCA_932178445.1 Andricus quercusramuli | reverse complement strand
AAATATCACATGAAAAAAATATTTTGAAAAATTCAAACATTTTTTTTGGTCATATTTTTTATCAAAATTTTTTCATATTTTTTGTTTGCGTTACTCTCATTGATGTATGTAACATATATTTTGTTCATCAAAATCGGTTGAGTGGTTTTCGAGAAAAAACACTTTTTTGATTTTTCTTTCCCCCTCCATAAGTCACTCAAAAATGCAATTTTAAGGTTATCATTGGGAGAAATTATACTTCACATGGGCATGAAACTATGACGTAAATTTGAACTTGATACGTGCGGGGGCAGATTTTACATGCTTAACCGGTTAGGCCCTTTAACTATTTAGTTGAAAATGTATCTCTGTAAGTTGGAAATCAGATTATTTGAGAAAGGATTCAACTATTTCAATGAAAATTTAATTCTTTTGTTGAAAATTTAACTACTTAGGTAATTTTTTTGACAATAATTCAACATTATTATTGAAAATTCATCTTTTTGGATTGAAAATTCATGTTTCATGATAAAAAAGTCATCTTTTTTGGTTAAAATTAAACTTTTTTGGTGAAACATTTACTGTCTTCTGGAAAATTCGTCTTTTTGGCTTGAAAATTTCACTATTTGGTTAAAAGTTCATTATTTTTCCACGAAATTGGTGCATTTTTAATCAACAAAAATGAAATTTTGAACAAAGAAAATAATTTTTTTGTTACCAACAAAGGAGAATTTTCAACCAAAGAAGATCAATCTTAAGAAAATGGAAAAGTGACATTTTCCGTTAAAAAATAAATTTTAAACCAAAAAAAAAAATACTTTTCTAGTAAACAGTGAAATTTTCAACCAAAGACTTCTAGCCTTCTATCAAAAAAATAAATTTTTAACAATGTAGTTTAACTTTTACCCAAGTAGTTGAATTATCAACTCAAAGAGAATAATTTTCAACAAAACAGTTGAGCTTTCAACCAAAGAGATGAATTTTCAACTAAAAATATAACTCTTAAAAAAAAAAGATTTCTTAACAAAGTGATTCAACCAAATCTTTCAAATAGAATAGTTTATACTCAAGCAAAGAAGAATAATTTTTAACCAAAAAGTTGCATTTTCATGAAAAAAAGAAATTTCTACCAAAGCGGATGAATTTATAAATCAAAAAGATATATTTAAAAAAAAAGTTGAATTTTCTGTTAAAACAGATTTTAGTTGACTTTTCACGATCAAAATATGAATTTTGAACCAAGGAATAAGTTTCTATGAAAAAAACTGAATTCTTAATCCATAAAGATGAATTTTTACCAAAAAAAGATGACTTTCCAACAAAATCATTGAATTCTCGGGTGTACTTCCGAAAAGGACATATGTCCGATTTTCTTCGGGCTCCGTGTACTCATGTATTTTGACGCGCTGATTACGAATATGATAGTGAAAATTGGCGACTAGTCGATTTTCATGGTGAAAACCATGAAAAACCCATACAAATCATGGTTTTTTGCGTTTATCTCAGCTAATATGCAAAGTAGAAAAAAAATATTTTAAATAAAAGTTGTAGATCTCATTAAAACACACTTTTTTAATTGCATACATTTTTTCGTACGAGTGATAGTTTTCGAGAAAAACCCTTTTCCAGCGCCGTGTGGAAACTTTTGTAGGAAACATTTTCCTGAATTTTGAACCATTACTGAGATAAATGCAAAAAACCATGCTTTTTATGGGTTTTTTATGGTTTTCACCATGAAAATCAAATTTGCGCCAATTTTCACTATCATATTCGTAATCAGCGCGTCAAAATACATAAGTACACGGAGCCCGAAGAAAATCGGACATATGCCCTTTTCGGAAGTATATCCGAATTCTCTACCCAATAGTTGCATTTTTATACAAAAAAGATGAAATTTCTCTTAAAACAGATGAATTTTTATATAAAAAGAAAACAAATTTTAGAAAAATAGTAGAATTTTCTTCTGAAAAGATTCCAGTTGACTTTTTGAGATCAAAATATCAATTTTTTAATAAAAAATAAGTTTTTACGAACAAAATTGAAATTTTTACCAAAAAAGACAAAAGTTTTTAAAACAAAAGGGATAATTTTTTAACGAAATAGTTGAATTCTCTACCAAATAGTTGAATATTTATCCAAAGAAAGATGAAATTTGTACTAAAACAGATGGATTCTTAATAAAAAAGGAACACATTTTTTTAAGTTGAACTTCCGTCCAGAAAAGCTTTCACTTCATTTTTTAACACCAAAATATGAATTTGAATCAAAAAAGTAAATTTTCTACGGAATAATTAAATTTGCAACAAAAAAGTAGAATTTGTAACCAAAAGTATGACTTTTTGACAAATTAGTTTCATTTTTAACCAAACAGTTGCATTTTTTCCAAGAAAGTTGAAATTTCTCTTAAAACAGATGAATTGAAAAAAAAAAGATTTGAATTTTCATCCAGAAAAGATTCCAGTTCTCTTTTCAACGCCAAAATATTGAATTTAACGAAGAAATACATTTTCTACCAAATATTAGAATTTTTAACAAAACAGCAGAATTTTCCACTAACAAGTTTGACTTTTGAACAAAATTGTTGAATTTTTAACAAAACAGTTACATTCTTATCCAAGAAAGATGTAATTTCTGCTAAAGCAGGTAAATTTTGAAATCAGAAGAACAAATTTTCAAAAAAGAGTTGAATTTTCAACCTAACACTTGAATTTTTATTCAAGAAAGATGGAATGTTTCTTTTAAAACAGATATATTGAAAAAAAAAATTTTTAGTAGTTAAATTTTCATCCAAAGAAGATTCCAATTCAGTTTCGAACACCAAAATAAGAATTATAAACTATAAGTTAATTTTCTGCTAAATAGTTAACTTAATAACCAAAAAGTATGATTTCTTGACAAGATTGTTAAATTCTTAACCAAACAATTGCATTATCCAAGAAAAATAAAAATTCTACTGAAAAAGGTGAAGTTTTAAATGAAAAAGACAAATTTTCAGAAAAAATATTTTTCATCCAAAAAAGATTTCAGTTGACTTATCAGCAACAAAATATGAATTTTAAACAAAAGGTTAATATCATATGAGAAAGGTTGATTTTTTAACCCAAAAAGACGAATTTTCAACAAAACAGTTGAATTTGCAAAAAATATGTATTTTTAAGAAAATTGTAAAATTTTCTTAAAAAGATAAAATTTATAACTAAAAAGATACGGAGTGTCTTGTTGTCCCGAAATTGGGGATGAGTAATGAAGTATTTTTCATGAGCTTGGCTAGTCGTCCTGAAAATTCGGGACGATTGGTCCATCCCCTTTTCCAACTCTCCCAATTTTTCTGGACGATTAGACACAGCCAAAAAGAGAATCTTCAGGAGAAAGTTTTTGCGAATTGCCAAAAATTATGTGCATGAGTGAAAGACCCCTCCCCGCTTCCTTAACCAAGCGAAAAGAAAAAGATCTTCGGGGGGGCCCCCCCCCCCCCCCTTGAGCTGTAATGTAATTTAAGTACGGTCCCTAAGAGAAGGGGTGTATTGGGAAACGAGAGAGAACAGAAATGGCAAAATCTGTAAATGGGAAGAGTTAACATGGGAGCATGTATGAGGATGATGTAGGAGAGAAATGGGAAATAAAGAAAGCTGACAAGGGAATGTGGTAAAGATTTTAATGAAGGATGGATTGGGTGAGGAGTGGGTGTAAGAATTGGACAAACAAAAATGGGAGCGAATGAGAGGTAATGATATAGTGAATGTAGAAAAATAGCAATATTCAGGTAGAGAAGTGAAAGAAAAAGGAAACAGAAGTCATTTAAAAGTTTAAACACACATTATGAAGAAAGAAGAACTGGATAATGTGAGCTGGACCTTAACGCAAATGTCGAAAATGGTCTAATTCATTGTGGAATCTTACCTGGAGGGGTCTAGGGTGCCTGGGAGATATCTGAGCCAAAGTACTATATCACTCGGAGAGCTTGAAGGGTTAATTAAGTGTTTGCTCTTCCGACAAGCACAGACTGCACATCTAAGTATAAGCAAGCACTTTACGTATAAGCATCCCCTTCTCTATTTTCTCTTCTCTCTGCTGAATCTTGACTTGACTCCCTCTAAATCTAGCTTGTTGCAACAGATGTTTGTCCTCTTTTTGCAAGAACGTCTCTTTGGAACTTACAATGGTAAGTGCAAGATGTAGTGTAAGTAAGGGAAACAATACTCTTGCAAGCTCGAGGCAAATCAGTGTCTCAAAAGGCATAAAGAGAGTTTATTGTGCTCTATAGAGAAAGTGATTTTCATTAAAAGCTTGAAAGAATTGTCCTGTTAGGTTCCTCATTTGCAATTTGAGATGATAACCCAGTGAATCCTTTGAAGTCGATATTTGTTAGTATATACTAACTTGTGCTTTAACTGGTTCCTTTAGAATTTAATTGAAAACATTTAATTTTGTTTTAAAAATTATTTTCTGGGTTACAATTCATTTACGATAAAATAGTTCGATATTTGTTAACTAATCTACCTGGACGTTACCTTGATTTTTAACTAATTAGCATCTACTAAGTATATGTAGTATGTCAAATTCACTAAACGAATTAGTAGTAGTTCAATATATATAAATTCTTCAGTTACCATTTGGTTATGAAACGAATGATTAGGAATCTTACTAAACTCTAAATTTAAATCAGTCAAAAGTGACTGATTCGCGGTGGATGATGACTGATTCAAAAAATGCAAATTCGACGACTGACAAAACAGTCAAAAGTGCACTTCAATTTTCAGCCCAGTAGTTGGTTTTTTAACCAAAAACAATGAATTTTCAACCCGGAAATTTTATTTTCTACAAAAAAAAAAACGATTTTATAAAATACATGATTTTTTCTCCAAATCGTTGATTTTTCAAAAAAATAGTTCAATTTTCAACCAAAAAGTTGAATTTTCAACGAAAAGAGATCAATTATTAGCTTAAATCAAACGAAGTTTCAACAAAATAGTTCAATTATCAATCAACGCAATAATTTTCAAAAGAACAGTTTAAATTTTCTCCTAAACAGATCAATTTCCAACTAAAATGATGAATCTTCATCTGAAAGAATGAATTTTTAAGACAGTTGAGATGATGTAAAATCAATCATTTACAGAGACTTTTTGATCCATTTAGCAATATTGACTGATACATTTATTAAAAATTCTATTGTAGCAGTATATAGAAAATACTGATTTTAAGTCAAAGCATGGCTTCATTGACTAATTCAGTCAAATTTTGATCAATTCAAGTTTAAAGTGTACTTATTGAGTTGGGTGACTTTGACCAATAAAAAATTCAATTATTTTGTTGGATAATTGTCTCTTTTGCTTGAAGAAGCAAGAATTTGCTTAAAAATGCAACTATTTGATTTAAAACTCTACTCTTCAGGTTGATAATTCAACAATCCTTTAAAAAAATCATCTTTACAGCTTGAAAATTCATTTATTGCTGAAAAGTTGAACTATTTGGTTGTATATGCAGGTGCTCGATTGAAAATTATTACTTTTTTTAATTTAATTATTCGATTGAAAATTTGTCCTTCTTAGTTAAATATCAATATTTTTTGTTGTTGAGAATTCATCTTTTCGGGCTTAAAAGATTAAGAGAGTTCTAAACCATTCAACCTTGTAACTTTAAAACCCACATCTTTTGCTAAAAATTCGTCTTTGGGTTGAAAATTCAAGTTTTTAAAAATATTTTAAACCAGAAAAGATTAATCTTCAAACAAATTTTCATTCGGGGGAGATGAATTTTTAACCGAAAATGATGAATTTTGGACCAAGAAGATTAACTTTCTACCAAAAGCCGAATTTCCAATCAAGTACATGAATTTCCGACAAAACAGTTGAATTTTCAACTAAAAATATAAGTTTTCAACTGAAAATAGAATAGGTAAATACCTAGTCAAAAAATCACTTTTAAATTAAAAAAAGTTAAATCATCAACCAAATAGATGGATTTTCAACAAAGAAGATTAACTTTTTACCAAAAAAGACGAATTTTCAACAAATGAGTTTAGTTTTCAAGCAAAAAATTATAATGTTTCAGAAACAAGTTCACTTTTGAACAGAAAAATATGAATTTCCAACAAGAAAGTTGATTTTCAATTAAGAAAGATATTTTTTTATCAAATAGTAGAATCAACATCTGAAAAAGACAAGTTTTCTACCAAAAATAGAATCGTTAAATTTTCAGTTTGAAGAATTAATTTTTAACAAAAAAATAATAGTTTTCAACAAAATTCAACTAATGGTTTACATATTAAACCATTTGGCTGAAAATTCGTCTCTTACTTGAAAGTGAAACTATTTGATTGTGAATGCAACTGTTTGGTTGAATTTTTTTTAATTCAACTATTTTATTGAAAATTCATCTTGGGTACATTTTTTTAAATTAATTTTTTGCGGCCTCAAAGTCAACTGTGTTCTGAACCGCTCAACTTTTTAACTTGAAAACCCATATCTTCTGTTAAAAATTCGTCTTTGGGTTGAAAATTCAAATATTTTGTTGAAAATGCAATATATTTCGACTTGAAATCTGAGGATTTCAAAACTCTTTATATTTAAGGGGCTAGTCTAGTTTCTCACTTTCAAAAAATCGATTTTTTTGTTGTTGCCTAATTCGATAGTATACTATTCGGTGAAAAAGTTCCCAGAGCTATGAGAGTATGAAAAATTAAATTTTATAACTAAAAATCAGTTGTCAAAACTTTAAAAGCGTTTTTCTCAAAACTTCATTTTCAAAAACGGCTGCAACTCTAGCTCAAAGAAAAATTAACAAATCGATTTGAAATTTTGCACGAATATTCTTAACATGTTTTTCGATATTTCAAAAAATATAAATTTGCCGAGCAAAAAACGAGCGTTTTTTTAGCGTTTTTTTTGTGAAAATTTGAATTTTTTGTTCAAAAGGCTGCCATTTTTTTAATTCTCAATATTTTTAAAAGATCCTAGTTCATGGTACGGGGAAAGTCATCTAGTTTAACGTGACATTTTTTTTTTTGAGATACTGGCATTCTGAAGACCTCTACAACTCCAGCCGATTTACAACTTCATTTTTGGATGACTCGACATCGGAGTATATAACTCGGCTTTCAGTCGATATTTTTTCATGAAATTTTGTGTATTAACTTGTGAATAGTATCTGAATATATCCTTTAAAATTGTAAAATATTTGACCGCATGGTTTTTTTTTATGAGTCCCGAAAAATCACCTCCATTTTCCGTCCGAGAAACTAGACTAGCCCCTTAATTCAATATGGTATCTATATCAATTTTATTTAGAAGAACTTATTCCACTATTATTCCCCAATTTCGTTAAGAAATCCACCTCATTCCCCTGTTCTCTGATCATTTTCTCTGTAAAGTCTGAAATCGTGCTACTGGTGAAATCAGTAAACTTTGAATATAATTTAGTAGAAAACTACTAGTCATTGCTAGACATGTTTACTAAAGCACTTGTAGAACAAATCCTCACTATTAGATTTAGGAAGTTAGTTGAAAAATTTGATTTGCAGAATGCAACACCATACTGGTCTTACGAAGCAGTAAAGACTCTGACCATATTCATCCCCCCTCATTGAAAAAAGCTCACATTTGGAACACGAAACACGTGATTTCACATGGTCGCAATGTTGTTTAAACGATGAGGCTAGGATACGAGAAGCTGGAAAATAGCCGGCAGGTTCGGACTCTACGGATCTCTAAATAGGATCTTTCGTCCGCCCGTATGTGCAGTGGTGAGGGGGTAAGTAGAAGGGTTGGTGGGCTGAAATGGTCCGGGAAGGGGCTTGGGGGTGGAAAGCCATGCGGGTACATACTAAGCCCGTTGGTGGACATCCAGGACGGAAGCTGGCACTAAAGGGACACATTTATGCCTTCCCCGGAGTACGTTAGCTGGCTACCTTGCCTCCGGCCAGGAGTCACCCCTCTTTTCCAACCCCCTCTTTCTAACTCTCTCTCTCTCTCTCAACCCCTTCACCCAGACTCCAACCCTAGAGAGCAACCCTTGCCATGCCTGTGGACGCTGGTCAACTTCAGACGCCCCCAAACCATGTAACTCCTTTATTATCCTGGGCTCTGACATCCATTAGGTCGTAATCGCGAATATCTCCATGTGAAGCGTATGTCGAATTATTCGAGCAGACCGAAAGTTTCGTGAACCGTGTACGGATGAAAACATACAGATGGACATCTCGAGAGAGAAGCAAATGGGTTATGCGATCCATGACGATGTCCAAAATCAAAATGGAAAAATTATTCTAATTTTCGAATTTGATTTTTGGTGACATAATGTTATAAATATTTGATGTTATATTAGTTAGAGGCGGTCTGCATTTTGGGTTTTTTTACACCCCCCCCCCCAGATCTCCTCGTTGACGACAATCTAAAATCCCGCAAGAAATGGAGGAAAGCGTGTTTTTACGGAAATAGGGGGATACATTTTTTTAAATAAAATTATTGTATAGGTTTTATATCGAATCCAATAGAGATGAATTTCCAATTAAAACATTTAACTTTTTTACCGTAAAGAATGGAGTTTCAATACAAAAGGACGATTTTTTAACAAAACAGTCGAATTTTCGATCAGAAAAGATGACTTAAATAACATACATAGTTGAATTTTCAAAAAAATTGAACTCTCAACGAATTTTTAACCTGCGAAGATGCATTTTCGACCAAGAAGATTAATTTCTATCAAAAAACGAGTTTCCAAAAAATACATGAATTTTCAATAAAATAGTTAAATTTTTAACAAACAAAAAAAGTTTTCGCCCAAAAATATAATAAATAAATTTCAAGCTTGAAAGATTGCTTTCCAATAAAAAAAAATGTTTAACCAGTTGAATTCTACGAAAAAGTTTCTTTTACCTAAAACGGCCAATTTTGAACACAAGAGTTAATTTGTCACGCTAAAAGCTCAAATCTGTTAGGAATCAGTTGACTTTTCGAACCGTAAATGATGCATTTTCAACAAGAAAGTTAATTTTCAATCAGGAAGTATGAATTTTTAACTGAAAAAATTGAATTTTAAATCAAGAAGATTAATTTTCTACAAAAACCCGAATTTCTAATAAAATACATGAATTTGCAATAAATAGTTGAATTTTCAACTGAAAAAGTAAAATTTTAACTAAAAATGATAGTAGTTAAATTTCTTGTTTAAAAATTACTTTTTAATAATAAAAATACTTCAATTCTCAACCAAACAGATCAATTTTCAACAAAGAAGATTAACTTTTTACCCAAAAAACGAATTTTCAACTAAATATTTGTGTTTTCAAGCTAAAAAGTATAATGTTTTAGAAACCAGTTCACTTTTGAGCCGAAAAAGATGAAATTTTAACAGGAAAGTTAATTTTCAATCCAGAAAGATGAATTTTTTCACCAAATAGTTGGATTTTCAACTGAAAATGACTAGTTTTTGATCAAAATAGAATCGTTGAATTTTCAGTTGTACAAATTAATTTTCAATAAAATTGTTCAAGTTTCAACCAAACATGCGAGTTTGAAAAAATTGTCAAAAAACTTAATTTTCAACTGAAAAAGATGAATTTTTAATCGAATAGTTGAATTTTCAACTAAAAGGATAATTTTCCACCAAGAAAGACGCGAATTATTTATAAAACAGTTGAATTTGCAGCAAAAAAAAATATTTATTTTAACAAAAAAGTTAATTTTCTACCAATTAGTTGAATTTCCTATGAAAATATTACAAATTTTAAACGAATAGTTTAATTTCCTACCAATTTTTGGAACAGTTTCAATTTTAATCAGAAAATATGAATTTTCAACTCGAAAAAAACAATTTGAAATAAAAATATCAATTTTCTACCAAAAATGGAATAGCGACATTTTCAGTTAAAAAAATGATACCTCTACCAAAAAATAACGAATTTTCAGCAAAGTAGGTAAATTTTTAACTAGAGAAATGAATTTTAAACGAAAATGTTGAATGTAAAAAAAAACTGAATTTTCAACAAAAGAATTCAATATTCAACCAAAAAGATGACAGTTTGCGGGACCACAAAATAGATTTGTTCAAATCTTAGAGATGATCCTTGGAGGTTAATTTTCTTTTTTGTCCAGACAATTTTTTTTTTAAAGCGTCTCATCTATGAAACATATTTTGTCTTACTTTTATATAGTTTTTAAAATATTTATATCGATGGGAAGAATCACTTACCACTGTCGAGGCTGTTTTGGTTCTCCAAATCTGGACCTTGCACTGAAGAAAGTCTTCCATCTTGTAAGTAGTCTGAAAAAAATATCACCTTTAGATGCAAAAAAGTCAATTATTATTGATTGTAGTGTCTGTGCAACACGAAGCCAATTGACTTTTTTTCCAAGGCACCAATTAAATTCTTTTATTTTTTATTAATTAAATGTCTTAAATTAATCAAAGTATTAATTTTGATCTATAATTAAATAAATTAAATTAATTAATTAAATTTCTACATTAAACAAATATCCAATCCTGAGCCGAAGTATTGTTGAATTAAGTCTGAAGAAGTTTTATCAAAAAAGTTATTAAGGTTAGAGGAAATGGATGTCCAAGTTGACAATCTCAAAATCACACTGACCACAAATTGGAGTTGACTCGGCTGCGGATTGCGCTAAGAAATTCAAGTTTCCGTTTCAAAATTAAATAAAATCATGCTTCTGAGGTATTACGTTTCTGAATACAGAAAAATGAAGTTTTGATGTGGAAAAGTTGCCCAATTCCGAGAAAATCAACAGAGGATTTTGAGATTGAAATTTCATTGCTTTTCAAAATTGCCTTTGCATAGTGATTATGAGAGGAATTTTCAATTTATAAAAAAAAAATGCTTCCGAGACACGGGGATGCTCAATAGAAATACAAAATGTTCGACACACGAAAATTATGCTGTCCCATAAAAATCCAAATTAGAGATCGCAATAACAAAGCATGACGATATTTTTTGCTAAAAATCCGAAAAAAAGAACAAATATTTTTTCCTTCATTAAATGCTAAAAGGCTGAAAACAATTATTACTGCCTGAAAATTGTCACTAAGTTATATATAAAACTTTTAATATATTTTTCTCGTTTCAATTATTGTATCAAAAAATGATCTTTTGAACAAATATATAAATTCAGCACTATCTGAACGAGGGGCTAATTACTCCTGCAATTTTATGCAATTTCGAACAATCCCATGCAATCCTTTAAAATCCATTTCAATCAAATTTCAAAATACATCAATGGATTTCAATCAATTTCAAGGCATTCTAAAGAATTAAGAAAAAATATTATAGAAAATTCAGTATAGGTCTATAATAATTTTCCTGTAATAAATTTCTTATAATTTTTTCGCTATTGCAGAAAAATCCCTATAAGAAAATCAGTATATGGAAATAAATTATGTTAGAAAATAATGAAAGAATTTGCAAAAAATAAAGAAAC
Organism: Andricus quercusramuli; assembly: GCA_932178445.1. NCBI lineage: Eukaryota > Metazoa > Arthropoda > Insecta > Hymenoptera > Cynipidae > Andricus > Andricus quercusramuli. Next base: position 187,554 of record CAKNXH010002192.1, on the reverse strand, counting down.
TACAAACGAATTATCTACTTATTTAGCGTACGATTGCAAATAATTTCAAATAATTTCACAGAATTCGACAGATTTTGAAATTTTTTGCAGAATTTAACGAGTTAAACAATTTCTGATACATTAATGGATTTTAATAATTTTCAAGGGATTATAGAAAAGTTTCACGATATCCAAAGGTGAGATTTCTAAGGACTTTGAGGGATTCCAAAGGAAAGAATTTCAAATAATTTTGTAGGATTTCCAAATTTTCAAGAAATTTCTAGATAATTTTGAAAAATAAATGAAATTAAAATTAATTAGGAAGATTTCTATGGATTTTTTCGGGGTTTTTAAATTACTTTATTGAATATATATATATATATATATATATATATACCTATATTTAATTGTATTTATTTTAACGGATTTTCAACTTTTCAAAGAATTAAAGGGATTCCTATTCCTAGTGATTTTAATGAAGAATTGGATTGAAATTCCAGGAATGTCAAAGGTGTTTGAAGATTTCTAGCAATTTGAAATTCTTGTAGAGAACTTTAACGAATACGTTCGATTCAATTCACATTAACGATATTTGAAATGATTCTAGTTAATTTTAATGAATTGGTACACTTTCCAAAGATTTCCAGAGATTTTAACGAATTTCTAGCAAGAATTTAAAAATTTCAAAGGATTTGAAGGATTTCAAGTTATTTTAAAAGATTGTAAAAAATTTCAAGAGGTTTAAAAAATATCGATGGATGTCAAAAAATGTAGTAGACGTTCCATAGTTATAACGGAAGTTTAAGGAATTTCACCAGATTCAAGTATTTTATAGGACCTATAATTATGTCAAATATCTGAGGGTATTTTACAAATTGCAAGAGATTCCAACGTGCTTCTAGATAACTGTAGGAAATAACTTTTTTTTTCATTTTCGAGGGATTTTCAAAGAATTTCTAAAGATTTGTATGGATTTGAACAGATTTCAAAGACTTCAATGGATTTAAAAATATTTTCAAATGCCCAAAGCGTTTTAAAGATATTCCATAAAATTTTCATGAATTTCAATGAAAAAGCGATTTCATACATATTTTTGCTCAACTCAAATAAAGTTCTTTGGACTAAAGAATGCTGCGTCTAGATTTTGGGTCAATATTCAAGTCAAAATGATCCCACCTTTTTTCTGTGTTCAATACTTTTGCATTATCCATTCCAACGCTGCTTCTCCCATAATTGTTTTCCATATAATAATTTTCTATGATGAATTTCTTATAATTGCGAAAAAATTCTGAAAAAATCATTATTTAAATTAATACATTCTCATCAGAGAAGGTATTAGATTTGTGTAAAATTTGACCCCCCAAGTTTGCGTCAAATTTCCACGTTTTGAGACCCCCTGAACCCGAAAAACAGGTTTTTACGAATGTGTCTGTCTGTATGTCTGTCTTTATGTCTATCTGTCTGTGAGCATGACAACTTTAAAAAAAATTAATCTATCAGATTCGCCTTTGGTACACTTTTTTAGTGTGAGAAACTGAAGGTCAAGTTCGTTATAGCCAGCTATTTTGGATAAATATTCAAAAAGTTAGAGCATTTTGAAAATTTTCGAGTCCATTTTTTTCAAGATATAAAAATTCTATGTGGTCATTCATAGTACTCGGAAAGTCGAACACTTTATCTTCGCGAATTTTTCCGATAAAAAGAAAATGATCAGAGTGATAGCATTTTCAAAATTCAAAAAATCAAAGACAAATGCAAATTTTGAGCCGAAAAACGCAGATATAAAACAAGACAAAATTAGGAAAACGTTAATTTTTAAAATACCTACAAGATTATCATAAGAAACAACATTGAAAATAAAAAAGTTGAATTTTTGGAGAAACGACACGAGCTAAGAAAAAAATAAACAGACAAAATTTTTTCACCGAAAAAAGAGCTACACATTTGTCATTATTTTTGGTAGGATGCGTATTTTTTGCTCAAATCGTAAAAATAACATCGAAAATAAATCAATAAATTTTGTGGAAAAACGACACAAGTTGCAATAAAATGTTAATTAACAAAATTTTTTCTGACAGGATGCACGCTTTTTCTTAAATTTAAAGACAAGACAATACAAATAAATTTGCTTCAATATCAACGCATACTATGAATTGTAATAATTTACATTTATTGAAATGATGAATTTTGTAGGGTAGCTCGAAATGAAAATTAATACAAAATAAGGAAAAAAATAATAAAGTAATCATGGAAAATAAGATTTGTACTTCATTTAGCAATATTTGAATAAACAGTCCTAGACCGAGGTATAGAAATAAATTTAATATAATACACATTTCATATAATAAAGTTGGAATCAATCTAGAAAAGTTCGCAGTTTGGACGTGATGCGTGATGAGAATGTGTTCTTTGAAGCCGATGGAGCTTCAACAAAAGAGAATTCACAATCAGCAAATGACAGTGGTCGATGCTTTGACCTCTAATTTTAGATGATCTGTAAACAAATATGGAGGAAGTACGAAGACCGAGCGCGTAGCGCAAGGTAAACACATTATTGAGCGCGAAGCGCGAGATCCAACAGAACGCGCGCCCTAGGCGCGCTCAAACTTGCGAGCGAAGCGAGCCGTGCGCGTTGAGAATGTGCCCGCGCAGCTGGCAGTTTTTTTCTTAAGTGCTATGAAATTTCTATGAAGTCCATGAAAATCTATAATATATAAAATCCACGGATTCTTTTGCAATCTCATACAACATTTTTCCGTCACATATATGTGCAATCTTTTGCAATTCAATGCAATTTTGCAATCTTGAAATTTAGTTTACACCAAAAATTCCAGTAATACACTCCCCGTTTCTGAATTATTTTTGATATAAAAAGTGACAATACAATAGATACGAATCATTATTGCTTATTATGAGGATAACGAATTAAAAAAAAACATATTCATTATGTTTTATATCCCTCCTCAAATATTGCCTTTTAAGACCCTATCGGAAAAAATAATCTGAATGTCATGATATTGGTGCCGATTCGATAGGCAGTGTTTATATATAATATCTCGAGTGGCGTATGGTGTATGGTATGTACAATTGAACATCATATGCATAACGTCCGTTGGTATTTGGGCGGGGGGCCGGGGTGTGTAGCAATGAGGTGACCGGGATGGGGTAGCCAGTAGCCAGTAGCCGGTAGGTGAACTAGGAAGGGAAAACCGAATCCCAGAGGGGCCATACTCCGACTATATTGGCTCCCATAGCCTGTTTCTGCACATCGGGGACCACGATGTTGTTGCCGAGTAACCCGCGTTCTACCCAACCTTTTCTGAATAGCGAGATACTTTGTACCCACTAGCCACCCTCGTTGTTTATCTCGCATAATTGGATGCAATGCGAGACGGAAAACCTTCAGTTTTAATCCTTCAGAGGCATCTCTACTCAAACAACTTATCACAATCAACAACTTTTTTAAATTACGAAAAAACAACATTTTTTCCTTCCGCTCCTACTATTATTTTCACTTCCTCTCCTATGACACAACTCCTTTCTTCCTTTTTACCTCTTCTCAATCCTCGAGATCCGCTTTTATCCTAATCTCCATTTTCCTTCGCTCACCCTTTTTACCCTTCCTCTCTTCACCACTCGCGCCTACTATACTTTTCCCCTTTCCCCTTTCATTGCACATCTTCCTTCTTTCCTTTTACCCCCTTCTTACTTCTCGTGATCGCATTTGACCCAAACATCCATGTCTCTTTGTCCACCTCTCTCATCCCTATCTATCGTATCTCTATCATTTTTTCCCTTTATCCTCTTACACCTTCATCTCGCCTCGCGGAACCCCTTCATCCCAATCACCCTTTCCCCTTTTCTACCACTTTTGCTCTTACTACTGGCACCGCCAATCCATTCTCCAATCTTATTCCTCGCCTTGCCCTTGCCAACCGGTTTTATCCCTATCTCAATTTCTCCTCACCCAGCCCTGTTGAATTCGTTCCTCATATAAGTTTACTATTTATCCATTCTATCCCCTCCTTGCCTCTGTCGAACACCTTTCAATCTGATCACACTTTTCTATCGTTTATTCCTTTTAATCCGATCCCTAATACACCCTCTCAATATTTTTTCTCTCATCACACATTTACTCTCCTCTTTCTGCCCCTGCTCCTATTTTCCTGCTCCTCTCCTTTTTTCGCATCCTTCTTCCCTGTGAACTCTTTTGCCACTTTAAACCCTATCACCCTTTTATTTCGTATACCCCTTTCAGCTCTATCCCTCATACCTGCTCTTACCTTTTCTTCGATCCTAACACATCCACTTTCTCCCATCCTACTCCCTAACCAGTATTACCTGCCCCTTTTCTCGTTTCGTGCCCCCTCCCCTTTGGCCTCATTAACTCTCTATTACCGTTTCTTGGCACAATTTAAAGGGGGCCTAGATTTTTCGCAATCTTGCAAAGTTAATTGTAGAGAAAATTAGATAGAGACATAATATAAATTTTCAGCTTTATAAGGTGTAGTTTTGAACACTAAAAGGCTGCACTTTTTCCGCTTAACGAAAAACCTTTATAGAGGAGGAATTCACAACCAGTTAAGTGAATGATTTTTTCTTTGAGATGGTGGATAGATCAGTTTATTAACGATTTTCTGAAAAAAGAATTCACTACAAGTGCATGTAATAATCTATTAGGGAAATGAAAACAGAATATTTGTCGTACTAGTACGAAATTTTTAAGTATTGATAATAATATTTTCAATTGCTGAATACTTGATAAAATCTTATAGTGACCGTCGAATTGTTAACAAAAGTTTAACAATTAAGTATGCCTAATTCATTTAGTTCGTATGGCTCGAAATTTCGAAAAATTTCAATACATTCAAGTACTGAATTTTAGGATGAAAAATTGCAAAGCCTCAATTTTTTCACTGAAACAGGTGTAAAGATTTCAGCAAACATGATTTTTGAAAAAAAAACGCTATTTCTACAAAAAGTGAACTTAGCACCGTTTAGCATTCACTGTTTTAATTGTTGTGATGGTGTTTTATACGCTTAGTTTAATATTCTGTAGGTCTGAAAAAATAAAAATATACTCAAAAGTTGCAAATGAATCAAGAAATTTATTCGTCAAGTTTTGAATGGTAGTAAAAATGTATCAAGGGTAGATTTTAATTACCACCGCTTCTAATAACTCTCCTATAATTTTCTTTTCAATTCAATTTTTGGATACAATTTTTGGAAACTCCAAGTTTTTGTAAATTTCCAGAAATTGAACATTTTTTGCTAATTTATAAATGTAAAATCAAAGAATAATGCTAATAAAAATAATGCAAAGTTTATAAATTGGAGTGGTTATTAATAAAAGGAACTAGTTCAATTAATTGATTTCAAAAATGATTTTTTTTCAATAAAAAAAAAATAAATAGATATTTTAGACGAATAAAAAGATATAAGAAAATGTGGCGGGCCTATTATTGTCTTTATGTGATACATATAAGTGTCACAAAAATACAAGAATAATAATTATTCATTATATTGCAGGCACGCCAAAAATTAATTTCTTTGTTTTATTCCTCTAAAATATAAATTTATGTTTTCAATGAAACAAAAAATTATTTATTGAATTGATTGAGTAAAATAATTTCTTTCTTTAAAAAAACTGCTTCTTATAAATTAAGATAAATAAAAAAAATCATGTAGGTATTTGGCGGAGTTTTTTACACTAATTTCTCAGTAATAATAATAAATCCACATACAGTAAAAAAAATTTCTGACAATATTGCAATAAAATCGTAATCCATAGTTGACTTTTTCTTCGGCATTTTCCTTAAATTATGGACTCTACAGATTTTTCTCAAATTTCTAAGAATTATCATTCAATCTTACAGATTAATTATCGTCAACAATTTTCTTCAAGAACCTGGTTAAAATCAGTAGAATTAGTCCATCATATGTTTGTGTCTGCATATTTTCAAAAATATGAATTTCTTGAAAAACTAAAATTTAACTTTATGATATGTTTGTGGATGAAGAAAAGCAAGGACAATATTTCTCATAATTGATAAAAATTGATATCTTAATATGGCACATTGTTGAATATATTTATGCAAAGTTTAATGGAAATCAATCGATTATTTTTGGCTGCAGGTATGCCTGCATCTTGAAAAACGTTAAAAATGACTGGAAATAAAAAAATGTAATCATAAATTAATGCATTTCAAATAAATTTAAATTACTTTTAGAACTATATGACATCTTTCTAAAAAAAAGTTCAAGTTCATTTTGCAATAGCCTGAAAGCTGTACCTTAGTCTGTGTTTCAGAAAACACGTTTTCAACTCTTTTTTCCTCAATGGATGAAATTTGAATTGATTCTGGCCTGCTCAATATATAAAATCGTAAAATGAGATGTGATTGTCAGTTTAATAATCATAGGAATAAAATTATAACCTGCAGACGACTTTTGGTATAGCGTTTTTCTTCTTTTTAAATGAAAATTCAATTATGGCGCATTTCTTTAATTTATAATTAATATCTTTCAGATTTGCAGAATCTTTTTACTATGTTGGATTCTATATACATACAAGTTTGGTTAAGGTATCTCATAAACTGACTGAGCTATTCCACTTTTAGTGTTTAAAATCATTTATGTAACAGATCATAATTCCTGGTTACGATTTTTGTTCTTTCTCTTATTCAGTTCTTGATGGCATATTTTTCTTTCTTTCATAGGTGTTTAGAATATTTTTCTTTCTTGTTAGTACTTTGCGACGATTCGCTATCGCGAATCTTGATTCCCAGTAGCGATTTTTTTCGCATTTAGTTCCTTATGACAGATTTTTTCTTCTCATATGGATCTTTTGTTATTTTTTTTATTTTCGCATTCAGTTCTTCATGCCAGGTTTACTTTCTTTCATAGCGCTTAAAATCTGTTTGTTTAGTACATGCAGGCGATTCGCTACCGTGAATCTTGATTCTCGGTAGCAGCTTTTTTTCTTTTTCGCATTTAATTCTTGATGGCAGATTTTTTTTCACGTATGGGTGTTTGGTATATGTATATATTTTCATTCTCACATTCAGTTCTTCATGCCAGATTTTTTTCTCTTATAGGGTTTAGAATCTTTTTGTTTAGTAGTTGGAAGCGATTTACTACCGCGAATCTTTATTCCCGGTAGCGATTCTTTTCGTTTTCGTATTCAGTTCTTTATGGCAGATTTTTCTTTCTCGTATGGGTGTTTCGAGTCTTTTTCTTTTCTTTAACACTTGGCAGCGATTAGCTACCTCGAATTTGAATAATAATTTCCTGTAGCGATTTTTTTCGGATTTAGTTCTTCTTGACAAATTTTTTTCTCCTATGGGTGTTTAGAATCTTTTTCTTTCCTTTAGTGCTTGGCGCGTTTTCTCATGTCAGATTGTACTAAGGGCAAGGGATCTTTTCCGACTTGTGTTCTTTTTCATCACTCTTCTTCGGCTCGTGTTCGCTCGCCTATGGCTGGTACTGAAAATATAAGACTCGTCGAAAAAATTCCATTTTTCTCCCTGGGTACATAATAAACTCCCTACTTCTCAATTTTAAAGAAGGCTGGTATAATTGCCACACAGTCTGAGCGCTAAGGAAATCCAACGGTTCCCATGGCCTAAATGTAATTCAACAAAAAAATGTGAAGCAATTAAAGATATGTAACTTTTTCACGAGGAAAGAAATTCTAAAGAGTTGAGAATAATGAATCAGAGCAAGTATAGTTTTGAGGGATAAGAAACAAGTTGGGTAGAAATGAGTGGAATGATTCTTTAAAAACTCCTTTCCTCGGCGTTGAATTATGAATTTTAGGAGTTTGATGAGAGCGCGGGGCACTGTTGGGAACCGGTTCGGTTTTGTATTAGCATGTAACTCCTGCAGGAGTTGAAGTTGCGATGGCTTGTGGGTGGTCGGGAGGAGGGAAAGGAGGGTAGGGAGGGTAATTACCTCCTTGGGGAATCCCCTCTCTACGACATAGCTTGAGTATAGCCCCAGCACGGGCACACAAGCTTCCCACTGCTCCCAGTGGTCCCACGGGATAGTGCAGTGGTTCGCACGCGGTGGTTCTCATTTTCCGCAAATTACATTTTACAGACTGCCATGCCGTGCGGTATCGACTTCACCTACTATACAACTATATGCACATTGCTGCATGCACTCCAGTCAGTTCATTTGCTTCCTCGAAAACAAACTGCATTTAGGGATAACTGGGGCAAAAGACAACCAGGAGTAATGGTGATCCCCTTCAACTTCTTCGTTTTCCGGGAAAAGAAATTCTCTATTTTTTTTTCAAATCGGTCAGCATTGACTCGTGCCCCTGGTCTGTTGAAATTGGAATGGGATGTTGAATGGGAAAAACACAGTTTTTGAAAAAATGGAAAAACGAAGTTCTTCTTATTGACTTTTCGTGAATTAAAGTTTAGTCCCTTTTGGAAGAATGTGACATGATTCAAGTATTTTAAAACTAATTTTCAATTTTTCAAATAACTAGAAAACAAGCACGAACTGTGCGCGCGATATTTTTCTCTCGCGCAAATCTCAAGCAAGAACAAAATTTCTTATGAATGAAAATTTATATTTCAACTTTAGAATTATTAAATAATATTTTTGCACGATCATAGTAAATGAAGCCGATGCATTTTTGTGCAAAAATAAAATTTTCCATCGAAAAACACTGATCTAAACAAAAGTTGAACAAAATTTTCAGTTTAATTTTTGAAGTCAAATGAATTTTGTTTCTAATAACCGATTTTTTGTGACAAACGCTGATATATCCTATTATTTGTTCGAATATTATAAATAATCCTTGAAATCTAATAATTATTTATTAACAATAGCAATTATTAACGAAAACCCCGAACATGGCATGACCAAAAATGATTCAGGATAAAAAATCCTCGTTTAGAGCTAATTTTTCTAAATTAAAAATAACCGATTTTTTGAAAAAAAATGTTCCATTTACCTGAAATTGTTCCAAAATTGAAAACCAATGATTTTTTCTTTAAAGTACCGATTTCCGATATAAAACGTCAGCAAACCCAAAATTTGTACAACAATTGTGAATTCAATGATTCTGAATGATAGTTTGGAAAATAATCTAATCTAATAATCAAATTTAAAAAAATTATAAATAAAAATAATAAGATAATTTGAAAAATTCTTTTGTTATAAATAATAATTTGGCGACAAAAACCACTAACATAACATGAACAAAATTGGTTATAATTATAAATCTCCTTTTAAATTTAATCAGGATTGTTTAAATGATTGATTTCCTAAAATTGTTAAAAATTAATGAATCTTCTTATTGTTCAATTCTTTTAATTCATCAAATTTTTGTTTAAAATAATCTATTCCCTGTGAAAAACATCAATATAACCTGAAACTGTTCAAAAATTGAAAATCTCGTTTGGACTATAATGATTTTTGTTTTAAAACACCGATTGTTACAGTAAATCGTTGAAAGGTACTATATTACCTCTTCACGATATTGTTGATGAACGACGAAAATAATATTTATTTTTGTTAACCATATTTTGCAATTGTTTATTCATTCTGAATAATTTTTTTCTGAAAATGCCCTTCATCTAGTCTGAAAAGACGTTAAATATTTCCTGTTATTCTCTAATGATAAAACAGATTCCTTGAAAAATTGTTTATATAATTTATATTTGTATAATGTATTATGTGTCGCTTATTTTCAGTATTTTGTTATCTATACCAAATCGATCTGAAAAATTATCTATCCATAACGCAACTAAGTAAAATTGTAGGAAAAATTATTATTGTTCAAACAATTTGACTATAAGTTCTGAAATGACATAATACTGAATAATAAGCGACGTAGTGTAAGAGATTTGAAAAAAAAAAGATTTTCCCCTTCCTTTCCTATGAAAAGGCGCCATTGAACAATTGTTAATTTTTTGAATGACTCTTAACCTTCATTAACCGCATCATTAATTTCCAAAAAGAATCACTTTTCAAGATGTACAGGGGAAAAATGATTAAAACTAATGAAAATTGTTTAAATATTTGAAAAATGCCTTTCGAGAAAAACATTACTCTTGACGTTAATTAACTGCGTCCATAATTTCAGAGAAAAGTAACTTTTCAAGATTTACGGAGGCAACAAATTATTTGAACAAATAAAATTGTTAAAATAATTGCTAAATATCCTTAAAAAAATGTGTTACTATTGACATTCATTTATGGTGTCATTAATTTAAGGAAATAATAACTTTTAACGATACACAGGACAATAAATTGTTAAGACAAATGAAAAAATTGTTTAAATAATTGCTAAATATGTTAAAAAATAAATAATACTCTTGAAATTCATGAACTGCATCACTTATAAATAACTTTTAATGATTTACAGTGAAAATTTTTTATTATTTGAACAATTGAAAATTAGTTCAAAAATTCTTGAAAACTTATCACTTATTGAATAAAAATAATTCATTTTGAAAAAATGCAAAACATTGCCGTCGGCTAAAAACTGTTATATTGTATCTTTGGGGCATTTTTGGGGCACAATACAAGGGTTTGGGTGTTGAAAATAAAAGTTATTGTACACAAGTATATGTATACTCAATGTACTTGATAGGAAATTAATTTAAAAAATTCTTGAAGCCCTTTAAAATTGAATTATTTGATTGATATATCGTTAATAATTGATAAATTTCAAATAGTATATTATACTATTTATAAACCAAAAATTTCTAGTTAATCGTAAGGTAGTGTATACACGTACCGAAAAAAGTCTGGAAATTCGTACTTAAATTTCAGTACAAATAGACCCTGTTCCAGCTTCCCCTACTCATGACGAAAAAACGGCTATTTTGTACACGTAGGTACACGTAGGAACGGCAAATTTCAAAATCAAACTAAATAATACGAAATCAATGTCTTAAAAATTCCTGAATTTAAAACAGGAAACAATCAAATTTGGATATACAACAAACAAATTTTTCTTGAAAACACGTAATGCGCAATTTTTTATTGAAACGTTAAAAATAGAACAGTTTGAAATTGAAAATGTTTTCCCAAAAATTTTAAATATACATCCTAATATTAAATGCGTAACAAATGGAATAATTGAGCATTTTCAGCTCTAAAAAATTACAGAAATACAAACCAGAAGCATTGTTAAATTTGAATAATGCAAATTTAAATTATCAAGTTTTAAATTTAGGCTCTTGAAATGATATAAAATGTCAATTTGGAAGCATTCATTATTAAAATTTAAACGACTAAAATTTAAAAAAAATATTTAGCATATACAATTACATAGATTTCATTATTTTCTGAAAAATTAGAAATTTTTCAAATAAAATGCTCAAATTTTATAACTTTATCTTCGAACTGGAAATGTTTAAATTTTAATTATTTGAAACTTCAAGTGTATACAGAAAAAATATAATAGAATGATACCTACCTATAACCTCTTTTTCGATGTATACTATTTTAATTTTTCTACTTTTCCCGAATAATTTAGAATGACTAGGCAACAATTTTTCAAGTTTATATTAAAAAATTCGAAATTTTGCAGATTTCAATAAGTATTGCTTCTTCATGGAGGGAGGTTTATAATGAACCAAATTTTCAAATATAATTTTTTGACATATTTCGAAATAATTCGACCTCAGAAGTTTGAAAATACAATTGGATAAAATATCCATGTGTGTGTATGTGTGTATGCAACTTTTTTTCTTCACCATATTTCGAAAAGTGAAAGAGCTGTGATATGAAATCTTTATATCGGAATTTGTTTTTTTCTCCCCTTTTTTTTGGGTCGTATTGCCGATTTTTGGGCTGGACTACTTTTTTTTTGAAAATTTATATTTGGAGTTGAGGTGCTGGCTTGAGTCAAGTCAGCATATCCACTAAATAAAAATGAAAAAGAAGATGAAAAATTAGACATGACAGAATTTTGGGCCAACAACCAATTTCTAAAAATCACCCTCACTGAAAATAAAACTAACCCCTACGTAAAAACTCAAACTCGGGATGGACTTCTAGATCGGCCATTTGGAAGCGTTTTTTTTTAGTTCAGAGATTTCAAACAGAAAATTTACCTTGTTCATATAAAAAAACTGTTTAATACACATTGAAAATACAACAATCCGATACCTAGAGTATTTGTTCGCATCCTCGAGACGCATCGACCGACCTATTATTGAAATTTAATGACCTACCAAAAAATATTTATAACTTCAAAAAAATGGTTTATTCTATTTATATAAGAAAAACTTTTTTGATATTTAAAATAAAAGAATACTACGTAGAGTGTATCTGTTCGCGTCTTCGAGATGCATCAATCGACCTATAATATAATTTCTTAATCTTCTATAAAACACCAGTGGCGATTTATGAAGATTCAAAAAAATTATTTATTCTGTTCATATGAGAAAAGATTTTTTTAATTCAAAATACAATAAAACTATTTTACATATTTTTCGAGACGAAAAATCGATCTATTGTTGAACCTTTTATGACCCACCAGTACGGATTTGAATAGTTTACAAAAAATTGGTATATTTTGTCCATATGAGAAAAACTCTGTTTCATATTAGGAATACTACAGTACTGTAGTTGACACGTTTGTTCGCTTTTTCAAGACACGTCATATGATCTATTGAGGTACCTTCCATGGCTCTTATAATTTAGCAATGACGATTTATAAATTCATAAAATGTATTGTTTATCTTTTTTATGTAAGGAATTTTTTTGCAATATTGGGAATACAACAGCAATGTATATGATATATTTGTGCGAGTCTTCGAGACGCATCGATTTCCCAATTGAAGAATCTTTCATGACCTACCATAACCTACCGCAATATCGTTTTTAAATTTGTCGGCAAAATTATTTTACTTGTTTATGAGAGGATTTCTCGTTATATTGGGAATATAACAGTACTGCATTTGATGTAATTGTTCGCGTTTTCGAGATGTCTGGATTGACCTACTGGCGAACTTTCGATGACCATTCTTAATTAATTAATAGCGACTTAGAAAGTTAAAAAAAAGGTTACATTGTTTCTACGGGGAAAACTTTTACTTTAATTTGAAATAGAACACTATTGCAAGTTAAAAAGTTGTTCATTGTAACAGAACACATTGATTGACATTTTGATGGGCTCTCTGATTTTCTGAAAATATGATTTTGGATAAGACAGAAACATATGCTTGAAACATTTTGAAAGTACCCATTTTTTCTGTTAGGGAAAAACTTCTCTCTATGAGCAAGTAAATTTATTTAATTCCTATGAGGAAGCAAAATGCTCATTAAATGAGCACAAATAAATACACCCATAGTGAAAACATCCATAGTACTTCGCAGCGGTATTGTTCTTTTGTCTAACAATGATTGATGTAGACGTGGAATTTAAAAATAATAAGAGAAGATTATCGAGTGTTTTTTTCTAAAGAATTGAAATAGCAAAGGATGAGTAATAATTGAGTTTTATAATAATCTAGATAAAGAATTTCACAAGGTTGACAAGAAAATTTTGCTAAAAGCTAGTGGGAAATGAAAATGGAAGTTTAGATGTGTCCGAAATGCAATTTACTTATTCACCGTAACTTTTAACCAAATCGATCGATTCTTCAGAGGAAATACATCCCACGATTGGAGATTTCACGCTAGTTTTTGCAGTGACCGACAATCTCTTCTTTTATTTGGCTATTATGGCTTCAGCTCCCTTTTTCCGATCAAATAAAACTTGGTAGATAAGCAAACTTGATAAATGTGATAAAATAATTACCCCCCTCTAAAGAATAAGTGTGTCACGAAAATCTCGAAAGAATTGTTATCGCTTGTTCTTAATGCCGATTGGGTAATTTGCAAAACAAAAGGAAAGAATTTTTCCAAATTCACACACATAATTAAGAACTTCAGTTTCAGTTGAAGGGTAGTGACAAAGACTGTCAAATTTGTGTGCATAATAAACATAATAAACTGACAATAATGTAAGATATACTAATTTTAAATTTTATTATCCAACCAAAGCCAGACATATTCCGCAGAATTAAAATTTGTATTTGACATGAGCAAAAGAAATCTTATTGTCAAATATCAATCAAAAGTTGTATTATTGCAACAGGTGAAAAATTACCAGTTTTAAAACTTTCCAATTGCATTATTTAAATTCAACTAATTATTTTTGAAATCCAAAAACTTTCCTGAAAAGATACATTTTGAACGAAAAAATATAAGAATTCCATTGTTAGTTCAAATAATTAGTTTTAAGCCAAGAAAAAAAGAATTTTCAACCGAAGTAATGAGTTTTCAATAAAAAAAATGAATTCTCAACAAGAAGTGTGATAGTTGATATTTCCACCAAAACAATATTTTCATTTTCAATCAAAAACAGTTGAATTAAATTAAAAAATACGAATTTTCAATGAATTCTTTGAATCCTAAACCAAAACAGACTAATTTTCAAACCGAAAAGAGGAATTTTTAACGAAAAAGTCGAATTTATAACACAAAAATACGAATTTTCTACCAAAATAATTGAATTTTTAACCAAAAAAAGACGAGAAGGGATTTTCCAACTAAAAAAAAATCAATTTTCCAACGAAAATGAACGAGCTATATTTTTAGTCAACAAGTTTCTTCTTCATCAAACAAAAAATAAATTTTCAACGAAATAGGTAAATTTTTAAGCAAATAAATTAATTTTTAACTAAAATAATGAATCTTCCAGCCACAACAAAATTAATATTCAACCCAATAGATGAATTTTCCACCAAAAAATACAAATTTTGAACAAAATGGATGAATTGTTAACAACATTGTTGAATTTTCAAACAAAAAAGATGAAATTTCTATGAAAAAAAATCTGGCAAAAAATGGAAGATTCAAAATTTCAGTTCAAACAAATAATTTTCAATAAAAAACAATTTTTTAATCAAAAAATGAATTTTCAACCAAAGAGATTAATTTTATATAAAAAAAGGATTAATTTTCTTCAAAATACACAAATTTTCAAGCAAGTTTCGATTTTTTAAAGGAATTTTCAACCAACGAAATAAATTTTCAACCAAAAAGGTGAGTTAGCCAACAAGAAGATTAACATTCTACCACAAAAGACTGAGTTTAAGAAAGTTGAATTTTTCAGTTAAAATATTCATTTTAAACAAAAAGAAAAAAATTTGTAACAAAATAGGTAAATTGTTAAGAAAGAATTATTTGTCAACTAAAATAAGGTACCTTTAACCAAAAAAATTAATTTTTAACCCAATCGTTGCATTTTCAACCCAAAATATGTATCTTCTAACAAGAAAAAAATAGCAAAAATAATCATTCAGGGTAAGTTTTGATTCCTGAAACTATTGTTTGAATGTGAATAATGCAATGAAAATATAGAAAAATGGTTATTTTACATCTATTCATTTATTTATTTTCTCAGTTTCGTCATGCACATAAATATTAAATTTGTCTTACTTTTAAACTTTAGTAATACAATTTTGATATAAAAAAAAATTTAATACGTTCAAGTGACAAATATGCCCAGATAACGTGGTGAATGAAATCTTATAGATAATTCGAAACAAATTCATATAGTAGTAGAATTTAATTATTCTTTGATAAATAGTTGATCTCGAAATACCTTGAAAATTTATTTTTTATGTTTTTTAAATGTTGTAAAAATGTCAAAAGTACGGTGTCGGATAATTCCACAAGCGGCAATACATATTTTGTTGATAAGAAAAATATTTTGCTAATTTGAAAGAACTGTAAGTAAATGAAAAAATTCGGTTGAATTGAAACTTTTAAATCATCTGAAGAGTTACTGAAAATTTTATATATGTCTCAACAAGCTGAAACCATTGCGGTTTGTGTTACTATTCTTCTCAGGAATAAAATTTGTTATTTAAAATCATTAGATTTAAGAAAAGATTAATTATTTTTGAAAAATTGTATATTACCCTGGCGTTTCACAGCCAAAATCGATATTTTAAAACCAAAGTCATTGTAATTTGAAAAATAATTCCATTCTTCAAATAAATTTGGGTTTTGTTGGTGTTTTTTGTTGAGAATTATAATTTTTAATAAAAAAGTTATGTTTCAAAGAAGATTGGCAACTTTTTAACAGTTGTAGGTTAAGCTAGCGGTCCTAACCACCTCACAATTACAATTTTTGAGCAATTTAAGGTTATTTTAACGTTTTGTAACTGAAATCCGTAATTTTAATAAATGTGAAAGTACAAGCGTGCATGCGTACATATACAGCCAGAAGACTCAACTTCACTGAGTATGGGCCTGTCAAAATTTTTCTTTCACTAAGATCAGCTTAGAATCACTGATGTATGAATTTAATCTCAACCAGTGATAGACCGCGGCTGCATCCAACGTTATCAGAAATACTCCCATTTTCCTGGACGTTTTGCCAGGGGAGAGGAAAACTGCAGAGAACCACCTTCCGCCCGACATTAGTTAAAACGCAGCGAATGCACAAGCCGGTCGTACGCCGCAGATAGTCACCCATCCGAGTGCCATCCGTGCCCGAAATTGTTTGGCATCTGGACTCTCCAGGGTAATCCGTCGTAATCCACCTACACTGAACCGCATTTTTAGAAGCTGTTTCTCCCTCAGGGTTAAACTAGAAAGAATCATTGATCCATTTCAGTTTTATTATCACGCTGAAGACCTAATTATTCCGCATTTCCACTTCATATCAGAAATTCCATTTCATATCTTGGGCTTGAATTAATCCGAGAATCGATGAGGATACCGAGCTGGAAAGAGGAAAGTTTGAAGATGCCTGGTACATATAGTCATATAGTGTCATCGGCACATGCCAGTGTTAAGGGCAGGTCATTCCCAAGAGAGTCACACAAACAATAGCAATAGGCTAGCCAACCGGACTGATTCCCAGGTTGGCAGGGTGTATTGGAACCTTCGACCTAGCGAGCTGCCCACCCTCACGGGGCGGCTATTCCCCTGGGAAAACTTTAATTTCTTTTCTCAGAAAGATGGCTTCGTTTTTCTTCGCCTTTCACGTTCCTTCCTATACTTCTTCTCCCACCGAGAAATCGGCAATACTGAGCCTCACTCCATCCGGAAGAATTAATTTTGTCGAATGTCATTCCCTTTTGGAATACGTCTCACGGGCCGTTTAGCCTGCGACTTTTGTTATTGTACTGGCGCCCCATTTGCGGCGCCAAACGTACTTTGCAAATCGCGACAGACAAATTGAGCAAATCTGCCATACTGATCGGGTTATTCGACATTTTTTTAAAGTTTTCGACTCACTGCCAAATGGACAGAAAAGGGAATTGAGAGAGAAGAATTTTCATTTCATCCGGAAGTAAATGATGCAATTTGGTACCATTTTATCCACCTTCGCCAAGTTTCTTTTTAGGGCTTAGTAGCTCCCGGCAGAAACCCTTTTATTTTCGGTCAGGTGTCCTCCCGTCCGTTGTACTTTTTTTCCAAGGAGGGATACTGGGTGGGGGGGGACTCACAAATCACAAAGGGTGGGGATGTAGGGGAAAAGAGAGGAGAGGAAGTAGAGGAAGTAAGGGGACATAAAGGGATGTAAGTAAGGCAAATGACGGGAAGGGAAGTAGGGGAAGTGAGAGAAAATGAATGGGGGGAAATAGGACACGTGAGGGGAAATGAAACTAGGGGATTACGAGAAGTGGTGGAAAATGAGAGAAGGGTAAGTGAGGGAATTGAGTGGTGCGGAAGTAGGGGAATTGACGGGGAATGAGGAAAGTGCTGGAAGTGAGGGGAAATGTGGAGGGAAGTGGGGGAAGTAAATCAAGAAGAAGTTGGAGAAGAGAGGGGAAGGGAGAGGAAGTGAAGGTTGAAGCGTGGGGAGGGGAAGTAGGAGAGTAGAGGGAAAGTTGGGTAAAGTAGAGGAAGTCGGGGAGGGAATTTATGTATTCTTTCTTGACTTTGACTAATTTTTTTGGGCGTGAGCGGCGAGAAGAAGTAAATTTCAAAGCATTCTATACATATTTCTGCAAAAATTTGTAAAATAATGCGAGATGGAAAGAAGTGTCCAGAAAATTTTTGCTAGTACCTTTTTTAGAGAAATAATGTTGTTTGTATTAATTTTTTTATCTTATGTAAATTGAGCCAAAAATTAAAATTTTCATTTAAAAAAATGCTTTTTTCTCTCCAGGGCGCTAGCACTGGTAACTAGAAAAAGATCAACAGAAAGAAAAACTGTGTGGTTTTTGACTAAATTGAATTTAAATATTCTCAGAAAAACCACTGCCATTTTCTTAATTTTGAACTTTTTTTCTATTTTCCAGTGGATTTAAAGAGAAACCGAAAAATTATTTTAGAATTGGCTACAAAATAATAATCATCTATATTATGATAACAAATATAACACTTTTAGGCCAAATTTTGATAATTTTTTTTTACTTCAGCATGGACTACTTGCCCGATTTAAAACAAATTCGGTCAAAAAGGCAATAAAATTCTTTTTGAGTGAGATGTGTTTAAAAAAAAGAACTTTATTACAATGTATGATACTTTGAAAAAAAGCGAATTTGATTTTTTAGAAATTGAAACCAATTCAATTTCAGGGAATTTAGAAAAATTGACGATTTTTATTAGAATTGATAAAGCAAGATTAAAAAGAATAAGAGTTGGAACATTCTCATGTTCAAAAATGATTAAAATTAGCAAAAATAAAATAAAAACTTAAATCGTTTCGTACATAAAATATGAATATAAAAAATAATCTTAATTGCAAAATGTTTTGTTTTCAATAAATTTTGTTATGTTAAAAATGTAATAATACGATTTTTGGTTAAAAGTTTATTTTCTTTAGATGCAAATTCAACTACTTGGTAGAAAGTTCATCTTTTTCGGCAAAAAATGCATCTTCTCGGTTCAAAATTCATGTTTCTGATCATGTTTCTACACATTAATTTACCTCAATGAAAATTCAACAATTTTGGGAAATTCATTTTTTTTTTTTAAATTCGTCTTTTTGGGTAAGAAATTCAATTTCTTTGGTAGAAAATTTAACTTTTTGGTTTGGAATTAATTTCCATTATTGAAAATTCATGCATTTAGTTGAAAATAAATCTTTATGATTGTAGATTCAACTATTTGGTTGAAAGTTGAACTATCTTTTTTGGAAATTCAACGATTTGGTAGAAAATTCATGTATTTTCTTGAAAATTTGGCTTTTTAAGTATTGGCTTTTTAGAAGA
The DNA here is from genome assembly GCA_932178445.1 of Andricus quercusramuli. Taxonomy (NCBI): domain Eukaryota; kingdom Metazoa; phylum Arthropoda; class Insecta; order Hymenoptera; family Cynipidae; genus Andricus; species Andricus quercusramuli. The sequence continues at coordinate 168,379 of CAKNXH010002192.1, read as the reverse complement.
TTATGCTTCTTTGTTAAAAATGGATGGTTTTGGTTCAAAAATCAACCATTTGGTTTAAATTTAATCGACTGTGTTGTAATATCAACAAATTTGTTAAAAAGTCACATTTTTGTTGAAAAATTATTGGTTTTCGTTAGAAATTTATTTTCTAACTGAAAATTTAACTAGTCCAGTTGAAGATCCATCATTCTAGTTGAAAATTCAACTTTTTTCGAAAATCTTTTTTTCTGTGAAAAATAATTTTTTAACTGAAAATTTGAGTATTCTATTTTTTGTGGAAAATTGATGTTTTTATTCAGAAATGTTTGAACGTTTACCTTTTCCGTTGAATGTTCAAATACTTCGTTGAAAATTCATGTATTTTATTGGAATTTCGTCTTTTCCGGTAGAAAATTGATCTTTCTGGTTAAAAATCCGAAATTTTCGTATTCAAAGAGGACTAAAATTAGCAAAAATTATATTGAAACTCAAGTCGTAATTTTGGACTCACTATTTGCTTTTTTCAATTCAAAGTGGGATTGCATAATATTTTGTTTTCCATTAATTGAAAGTTATATATATATATATATATATATATATATAATAACCAGCAAAATTAAATTTGAGATGCAAAATATATTTGAATAAAGAACAAAATAGAAATCTTAAATAAAATTGTTACAAATGAAGAAAAATAATTAAAGTAAATAATATTCAATATGACCGAATTCGATATATTGAAATTTATCTACCGCAGAAATCAATTAGTATCGGTTTCAATTTTCGGAATAATCGAGATGATTCTTGACACCTAATTAGCAGAATACCTAATTATCCGAAATTCTTGAAAGGATTGAGCCTTCCTGGTAGAATTCCGGAGAGTAATCGAACTCTAAGGCACCCACACAGTCGACCTTATAAATGGAAGTTTGCCAAGTATGGTAAAGTTCTAGCATTTCCAAGTAACTTTTCGAGCCAATAATATGGTGAATATATAATAAGCGAAAAAAATTTGTAAAAACTTTACTGAATTCATTAACTAATTAGCAGCACCAGTTTTGGAAACTTTTCCTTTAATTTATGAAAGCAAAGTTGATATGTGATATTAATTGGTGAAAAATTTAAAATAACAAATAATTCAATTAATGCGTCGCTATCTGTTTAAAAGAATTCGAAGTCCAGAAATTTGATAAATTGAAAACCTCAATATATAAAGTTACAAAACTTAAAAATATCTGAATTCTTAAATTAAAGAAATATTGAAACTGGTATTCTAAGGTAGTTGTACCAAAAATTAGGTATCTGGGGGAAACAAGTTCTGTAATATTTTAAGAATCAATATCATATTATCAGGCGTTACTAAAGAGAGTATGAATAGTATTTTCCACACAAAAGTTCAAAACTTACGAAAAATTATTTTTATAAGAGTACTTTTTGTAATTAAATGTTTTCTTACTGTCGCTTCTTACCAATTTTTTATAAATGGTTAAATTTTGATAAATCATGGTTTATTCTTCGGGGAAAATATTCCATACAATTTTACTGTTTCTAATTTTAAAAATAAGTGAATAATCTTCAAATATAGTTATTTGTTTGGAAAAAAAGTATTTTTTCACACAAATTGTCTCAACGATTTCAGCCATAGACAAATTTACTTTCAGAATTGGACAAATGATTGATTGACAAATTGATTGATTCAAAATAGCACCCTACCCTATTTATTTGAAAAATTCTATTTTGCGAAATTTCTCTTCAAGTTTCGAACTTTCAGTTTTTTCAGACAAATGGAAAATATTTTTCAGTGCATCGAAAATTCAATTTATTTTAATTTGAGACTCTCCAGTTATTGGGGATATGAAAAGTTGAACTTTAAATTTCCAATTTCGGTGTTTTTTAAAATAAAAAGTTAGTAAATTTCGAATTTATCAATTCAAGATATTCTTTTTTAACCAAGACCTGAATATATTTATTCATTACACCGGTTAGTTTCCCAACTTTTTAAAAATTGAATTTTAATAATCAGTAAAAATTCCCATACCAGCTTTTCACCAGCAAACCTATTTTTTCGATCGGACCATGTCTTCTGCTCGTTCTTTGTATTTGAATATTTATTAAAAATGTTTCCTATTGGTTCAAAAATTCTGCACAATTTTTCATGTTATTATTCTGCTCTTTCAGAAAATAATTTTTTTCGTGATTCAGGAGTTTTGAGATATTGGCATTTTTTTTCACGAATTGAAACGTTTTAAGCATCACAAAAAGTTCTTTTATACAAAAACGAAAAAATAACATATTACTTTGGTTCACGCTGAACAAATTTCAGGTTCGACATATTCAACCTTTTTCAAAAAAGTGTGCATTTAACTCCACCTAAAAAAAACATGTTTTTGTACATTTTAAGAAAAATTCGGAATGAAGCAAAAAATGTATCTGTTCTTGTTCTCAAGAAAAAAGAGAACATTCGATTTTATAAAAAAATCCCCTAATCACAGAAGTTATTGAGCCCACATGAAACTCACAAGATGGACTTTTGCTATTTTCAAAAAAAGCTACTAATCAGGAACAAAACGATAAATATCACAATTAAGTGAAAAGTTATAGAGGTTTGAAGAAAAAATGTTTTTTGTTATTAAACAGCACAAAATTCAAATACATATAACTTTGTACCAAATTTTTGTCGCTAATCGGGAAAATACGTATTGCCTAATTTCCTCTGAAAAAACAAAAAATTTCGTTTCCGATAGGTTCTGCGATTTCAAGTAGAGAACATGCATGATTTGAAATGGATTCGGCCCTTAAAAAATTTGAGAGAGGGGAGAAACTTTATGGAGCCTGAACTATTCGTCGAGGGGCCAAGCTCCTTGAATTTTGCGATGGCAAACGTTACATTTGTATAATAATTCCGACTCAACGGGCTCGCTAATTCCTCAGTTAACTGTCCCTGTGGGAGCTTAAGGCCTTACATTGCTATGGTAACGACACAGGTGTGCGCATCCCTTTACAGTTTACTCATATGGCAATTTCACGAGATGCCCCTTGATCATATTAGACACTTATGTTTCATTATTTACTCAGAAAATCCAATTCTCTAGGTAAATTGAGACCAAATTTTAAGCAAAATGAAATAGAGAATTTTTAATGAAAAAATAAGAAATATTTTAGTAATCAAGGAAGAGAGAAGTTCAAAAAATCCAAAATCACAACAATTTGGCTTTCTTGTGAGATTTCCTCGGAAAGTACTGTGAAATGGGGATAAGCTGCGCAGTTAGGCCAAAAAAAAAAGTTTCTCTGGACGAATTAATTTTAAGCGTACACTATTTATTCGATTTGGACAATTTTGGATGAAATAAGGGGGGAGCAGGGAAAGTAGGGGAAATAAGGGAAGGAGAAATAGAGGAAGTAATTGGTGGGGAGCTAGAGAAAGTAAGAGAAGTTATGGGAAATGAGGGCAGGAGATTTAGGGGAAGTTAGGGGAAGTTAGGGGAGAGAAAGTAGGAGAAATTTTTGAGAGGAAAAGTAGGGGAACAGCAGTTAAACTCTGAATCTGATCATGATTACTGTTCAAATAAACATAAAAAAAACAAAAGGTAAGAAGTATTGCAGGTAAAAATTCTGGGGGTAATCTCGCCATGCAAAAAAAAATGAAGATCGGTAAGGGCAAAACGAACATTTAGTGATCTTTCATGTTAACCTTTCCGATCTTCAGTTTTTTGCATGCCGAGATTACCCCCAGCACTTTTACCTTCAACGCTTTTTACCTTTTGTTTTTTCTGTGAATGAATATTTTAATAAATTTTTGTAAATTCACATGGTATCATAGCGAAGAATCATCGGAAAAATATTCTTAGTAGATTCCGTTGAAAAATTGAGCATATTCCTTGAAAAAGATTCAAACAGTGGATTTGTTCATTAAAATAGTTTAAAAAATTGCCAAATAGCATCCAGTTTCAATTAATCGTAATAAAAAATCAATATAATGAAAATACAGTAGAAATAAAAATGTTATCCTGTTCTTGCAATTAAAAATTAAAGGTTCTTTTGAATTTGTTCTGATTTTAAAGCTATCCAAATTCGTGGCTTCAAAATTAGAAAATTTATATTTTTATTGCTATCGAATTTTTAGTTAATTTCCAATTCTCTAGAAATTTGATACAAGAGTAAATGAAATTTCATATGAGTTTTAAGCTTACGTGAGTTTTGTAACCTTTCAAGGAACATTGGAAATATCGAAAAAGAATAATATTATCAAAACGTCAAGGTTTCTCATGTTGAAAGCAAAATGGCAAACTAATGTTGAAGTCCATGGAGGGAAAGATTTGCATAAAGTTAGAGAAGCTGATACATATGACCGAGTAACACTTAAGTTACGCCACCTCTTTAGTCCCTTGTGTCCTCGAAACATTTCCTTACTTTGTACTGGAGTCACAGCACAATTTTTTCTTCATTTTATTACAAAAAAAATGAAAAACCCTTCCAATTATCAGTATGAAACAAAATGGGAAAATCACGCTTCTTCTTTTAATATTTAAAAAATACATTTCCAAATATTCAGTGTTCAGTAGCTTGATCAACAATTTTTTTCTTTGGATTTGCATGCATGTCACCCCTAAATTTGTTCGAATTAGAAAAAAATAAATCCGTTTTCCTTTAAATTATATTCAGAGTTTCTGCAAACCCCAATGAGGTTTAACACGTATTTCCCATAAAAAAAGATATATTTTTGTAAACTTTATTCAGAATCGTCAATGATAGGTGCATCGAGTTTTGAAACTCAACCTTTTTGTTCATAATTAGCTATACAATAGAAATGAATAATTTTTTTTTCAATCATCCCCATAAGTCTGTTCTATAGGGTCCTAAAGAAACCCCATACATGAAAAATTGGGTTTTTCCTTCAAATTGTTCAACTTTTTTTCAACTTTTCAGTAACATCAAGGAAATAATCAATTAAAATTGATAAGAGTGAATGAAAAATTCATTATGATTCATCATAATAGTTGTTGTTTTTAAAATTTCCCACTTTTGTTCCATTTATCAATTAGAGTGAGGTAATAATTAATTCAAGTTAACAAACATAATTATCTGAACAATTCATTATCATTTTTCATGATATTCTCTTCTTCATAACTCAAAAGCCAAAACAAAGTTGAAATTTTCAGAAAAACCCGTAACTTTCTAGCAATTATCTAACAGAAGGTAGTTATAAACAATAATTAACTGTTTAAACAATCATGTTTGTTAACTTGCATTTATTATTACCTCACTAAGTGGAAAGTTGACAAAAAGTTGAAAATTTCAGAAAAAAGCGCAACTGTTTAGCATAACTATGGAAGGAGATAGTTACAAGCAATAATAATTCGTTTAAACAATTATGTTTGATAATTTCTTTATATTTTTACCTCGCTCTACGTGAAAATTGGAATAGGTGATTATTCCAGAAAAACCGCAACTTTCTAGCATAATTCCAAGATAATATAATTAAAACAATAAAAAATTGTTTGAATAATTATTTTTGTTCAGTGAAATTAATTAATACCTCACAATAATGGAAAAATGAACTCAAAGTGGAAAATTATAGAAAAAACTGAAACTTTTCAGCATTATTCTAAGAGAATAGTATTCTTATTGATAATGAATTGTTTAAAATTATTTATTGTAAATATAATTGATTATTGCCTCGCTCTAACTAAAAAGTTAAAAATAATTTGAAAATTCCAGAATTCTATTCTAAGAAAAAATTTTCTCAAAACAATAAATTGTTTAAACCATCTATGTAAACATGTAATAATTAGTAAAAAAAAAAGTGTACCATGTATTAGAAACAATTTGTATTAAAAAAGCCGCAAAAAATCATAATTGGCGCCAAAAACTTTGCAAAACCCAATTTTTCACTTATGGGTTTTTTTTGGGAATGGGGGTGATATTTAAAAATTAATTATTCACTTGTATTCTTTAGCTAATTATGGAGAGAAATGTTGAGTTTCAACATGATTCACCTAATATTGACGATTTTAATTGAAATTTACAAAAACGTCCTCTTATCTTATGTCGAATACGTGTTACACTTCATGGATGAATCAAAAATCCTAATTTTTGTACAATATCAAATTTTCTTTTTTTCTACTTTTTAGAATGTTTCCTTTTTTCATTTATTTGACAGTAAATAAAAAAAGTGTCTGATGTGTCGCAAGAGGAATAGAATAAGTCGGAGTAGATTAACAAGTAGAAAACGACCTGTGTGGTCAGACACAGCTGTCGTTATTGATATGCGATACACGTCTCTCAAGGGAGAAACGTTTTCTTTTTTCCCCTTGAAAACAGACATAGAATAAATGCAAAAGTGATCCAAACAATTAAGTGCATATAGTAAATTATTATTGACACGACATTTTCATCCTAATTATATTTTAGGAAATATTGTTTTACGATGCGATGCTTCGTAAGCTGAAAGCATTAAAGGAAAAATTACTCGTTCAGTTAGTTTTAGACTTCAATAGAAAGAAATTATTATTAAATAATTTATTGACATGTAATTCATATTTATAAAAGTTTCAATATAATTACTGTAATTATTTTCAATTCTAGCAGGTTGAAAATTATGTATAATATTTTAGCGGATTGAAATCCAGGGTGAATAATTAGGACAATACGTAAATATTTATTGAACTGAAGTAATTTTTTAAAATTTAGATTAGGAAATCTCCCTATGCAAAAGAATCCAAACATGCCCTAAGATATAAAAATTGTAAAAATTGCCCTACTACATCGTGGAAATCCGAAGTGGATATGAAATTCGTCACAAATTATTAGGATCATTTTTGATATTTTTCTATCCGTTGTTTGGGGAGTTAAAATACGTGTTTGAAAATCAGTCTGAAGTTTTGCGATCTATTAGAGCAATTTGAGGATTTTTTGGTCGTTAATTCAGGGTAATTCATTTTTTGCACTGGAAGGTTTTCTTATCTGAAATGTTTTGAAAAAGTGTATGATGTTTGAGGATTAAAATATTATTTACGTATTATTATTTCATCATTTATTATTTAGTTATGATTCCAGTAATTATTTTTTTACGTATTTTAAGACCAGATCGGGTTTCCAAAGATATATTAAAGCAATTTTTATCATTTTTATGTCGTTGAGGGTATGTTTTGCAGTGAGGTTTCCTTATCTACAATTTTCAGAATTTTTTATGATGTTTGGAGAGTCAAAAGCTGTATTTTAAGACAACCCGGAAATTTCACAATCTATTGGGACAATTTGGACGATTTTTTTTCGGTGAGGGCGGATTTGCGAAATAGTTAAGGGCAATTTCGTCGATTTTTTTTTCATGAAGGATGTTTGTTTCTTTTGCGCAGGGTGGTTTCCTCGTCTACCATTTTTCAACATTTTGATATATTGTTTGAAGAGCTAAAAGATATATTTTTAGATCATTTCGAATTTCCAAAATCTATTAGGGCAATTTGAGTAATTTGTATGTTTTCAAGTAATTTTGGTTGTTTTTGACAGGGAGGTTCACTTATCTAAAATTTTCTAGAATTTGTATATGCTGTTTGGGGAGGTTTTGAAATATGAAATAAATAAATAAATATATATATATATAGATATTATTTAGGGAATCAAAAGACATATGTTATGACCAGTTCGGATTTTCACAATCTATTAGAACGAATGTGTTTTGACGTTTTGTGCGAGGGTGGCTAGAAGTCCTGAGGGACAGTTTAGGTCAATAAATCATTATTTTCTGACTAATAATATTACCATTTTACTAATATTACTAATTACTAATATTTTAATCTTTCTGGTTCGTAAAATTTGTAATTTATCTGTTAAAAATAGTAGTTATTCTTTAAAAATGTTATAATTGGAATTTTTTCAAAAAATTTCAATAAATATGAAGAATTCCATCTGAAATGAACACATATTCATCAAGTAAAAACTTTAATGAAATTCCACACTGGAATCTTGGATTTTCATTCACCTTAATTTGAAGTATCTTAAGAGAAAATGCATCCTCATAGAGGAAGGTTTGTTATAACCTAAATTGTCATATATAATCTTTTAAAATCAAATGTATAAGACCTGATCATGAAATTTGGAAGACTTGTAGCTCCGACAGATATCCAGGTCTGATAGGATTTTGAGCTAGATCGTAAATTTCTAAGTAGTTTTTCCTTGCGTTAGAGATTTAAAAAGAGAAATTTTATCTTGTTTATATGAAAAATTTTTTTTTTATATTCAAAATAAAACGTTAAGATATCTAACGCATTTGTTCGCGTCTTTGAGACGCATCGATCGACTTATTGTGAAACTTTTATCACCCACCAGTACCGATTTATAAAGTTAAAAAAATGGTTCATGCTGCTTATTTGAGGAAAACTTTGTTCATATTAGGATTACTACAGTACTGGATGTTTTATGTTTGTTTGCGTCTTCGAGATACGTGGAATGACCCATTGAAGAACCTTCTATGATCTCTTATGATCTAGCAATACCGACTTATGAAAAAAAAGTATACTATTAATTTTGCTGATATGAAAAGAACTTTTTCAATATTGGGAATATAACAGTAATGTACGATATATTTGTTCGAGCCTTCAAGACACATCGATTACCCAAATTAGAACCTTTCATGACCTACCATAATCTACCAATATTGTTTTAAAATTTGTCGAAAAAATTATTTGCCTTGTTTACAAGAGGATTTCTTTTTATATTGGGAATTTAACAGAACTGCATTTGATGTAATTGTTTGCGTCTTCGAGACTCGTGTATCAATCTATTGGCAAAATCTCGATGACGATTCTTGATTACTCAATAGCTACTTAGAAATTATAAAAAAAGTTACATTGTTTCTATGAGGTTTTAATTTGTACCCATTTTTTCTTTCGTTATAGGGAAAAACTTATGTTTATGAGCAAGTAAATTTATCTGATACCTATGAGAAAGCAAAATTCTCATTAAATGAGCACAAATAAATACACACATAGTGAATACATCCATAGTACTTCGCAGCGGTATTTAATATGTTGAATTTAATTTTTGAAAATGTTGGTAAATTCTGTGCATATTTTAGAGCTAGCTAGAGCTAGCTATGGACTGTTTTGTCCCTTTATCGTCATGAAGCAGCCCAGGATTCCTTGGAGCGAGAAGATCAGACCAAAAGATATTTCTACGATCTAGGAGAAGATCACCAACATGGCCCCAGGTCTCACGATGGCGCCTTTATCTCCTAAAGTTACTAAGTTTTACCAGGGAGAGTAAAGCACCCTGACAACGAGCTACTCTCAAGTTATTAGTTACCATCCACCTATCATGGACGAGGAAGTTAAACTTTCGGTTTTACGCGAGTCACGCAATGTAATCATAAAATACGTACTTAATTGCTGTGGCTCTCAGCATTTGTAGACCAACAATATTTAATATTGAATAATAAATTTTGTTGAAGTTTATACCGGTGTCTTGATGTTAAATTTTATTTGTCAACATTTTCCGACATTTTTTTTCTGGATTATACATAAGTGAAAACATCTCACTTTTTGCAGGCCTCAAGAAAATTTATCATTTTACATGTTGGAAACACATATTTATTCATTATCTAATATTTTTTCTATCATCGCTATCATATCAATAATACAAATTTCTTCCAGCTTCATCAATTTCTTATGTGCCTTAGCGAGGGGGAAACAAGTTAGGTAATCAGCTGGATTACTCGGTTATCCGCGCTGGTGATTTGGTGTAATCAGAGTAATCCTGTGAAATTCGGAATAATCCACTTGTAATCCACAATTTCGAGTAATTTGCATTAACTCCTAATTGCGGAGTAATCCAAATGTAATGCGAAGTAATCCAATTGTAACGCGGAGTATTCCAATTGTAATGCAGAGCGATCCAACTATAAGGCGGAGTAATCCACTTATAATCCAGTTAATTCGGAGTCATTTATGTAATCCAAGTCATCCAATTATAATCCCGAAAATCTTAAGTAATTTATGTACTTCAAGTAATTAACTTGCAATTCGAGATAACGCAGGTATTCGGAGTAATTTCCATATGAAATCCAAATAGTTTTAAAATTCAACTTTTTGGTTGAAAATTCGTTTTTCTGTCGTGGAAACAAATTTTCTTTTACTGAAAATAGAACAATTCCATTGTTTATTGCAAATTCATCTTTCTTAATTGAAAATTGAAGTATAGTTGAAAGTTGCACTTTTTTGTTGAAAATTCATTTTTTGTTGAAAATGATTTTTTCATTCTAAAATTTATATTTTCGAATTGAAAATTCAATTGCATGGTAAAAAATTCAATCATTCTCTGAAAATTGAATTACTTAGTTAAAAATTCATTTTTCGGTTAGGGATTCATCACTTTAGTTGAAAATTAATCTCTTTTGTTGAAAATCTAACTATTTCGTTTAAAATATGTCTTTTGGCAGAAGATTAATATTTATGGTAAAAAATTCATTTCTCTCTTTGAAAATATAACTATATTTTTGCAAAAACGTTGTTTTTTAATTGAAAATTTAATTTTTAACTCAAAATTTACCTATTCCAGATGAAAATTCATCATTTTAGATAAAAATTCATCTCTTTGGTTTTTTTTCTATTCGCCTCTGTTCCTCTTTTTTTTCATTTGAATGCGATCTAAATTAATAGAGCCCAACAAGAAAATTCGATTGTTTTCCGTTAAACTAATTTGATTCAGTTGTGTAATCAACTATTATATTTTTGGTTAGGAATTTATTTTTTTGTCTGAACATTCAATTATTTACATGAAAATTCAACAATTTTGTTAAAAACTCATCTTTTTGGTTGAAAATTTAACTTTTTTGTTGAAAATTTCTTCTTTTTGTTGAAAATTTGACTTTTTTGGTAGAAAATTAATATTAGCAGCAGTAGAATATTAAACAAATTTTTAAAGAATATTCTATTTGTCTAAAGAGTCACTTGTTTGATGGGAAATAAGTCTTTTTCGTTGAGGATTAGGCTATTTTGTTAAATATTCGTCTTTTTTTGGTTGACTTCAACTGTTTTTGATTTCAAATTAAAATCTGTTTTGGTTGAAATATCAACTACTAAATTTTTCGTTGAAAATGAATCTTTTTTGTCTATAAATTGATCTACTTTGTGAAAAATTACATAATACTGTAAAAATTTATTTGTTTGGTCGAAGATTTCTCATTTTAGTTGGAAATTCATTTCTTTGGTTGAAATTGAACTATTTTTTTTAAATCGTTATTTCTTGGCTGAAAATTTATTTTTCATATGAAAATCCAGACATTCCAGTTGAAGATGAATAATTCTAGTTGAAAATTCATCTCTTTGGTTAACAATTGAACTATATTTTTTAATAATTCCTCCCTCTTTTGTTTGAAAATATAACGAATCGATTTTTGGTAAAAAAAATTGATCTTTTTTAGTTGAGATTTCTAGGACAAACAGGAAATGTTCTAGAAAATTTTAAGTTTCTGGATGGGGAAAAAATCAAATTTTCCTAAGATGTCCTATAAATCACTATAGTTCTGGCAATTAATTTTTTCCCCTTTAAAAAGTGTTTTTTGATTAAAATGTTTCCTTCTCCCACTCTTGGAAGATTAATGTCATCCTAGGACCAACAGAAAATGTTTTAAAAAATTTTGAATTTTTTGGATAAGGGGAAAAATCCCATTTTCCCATGATGCTCTATAAATTACTATGGACCTGGAAATACATTTTTCCCCCTTAAGAAGTGTTTCTTTAGATAAAAATATTTCCTATGTCAACTTCTGGAAGATTTACAACATCCAAGAACCAACAGGGAATATTTTAGAAAATTTTGAATTTTCTGGGTAGGGAAAAAATTGCACTTTCCGATGATACCTTTTAAATCACTATGTGTCCGAAAATTAATGTTTATCTTCTCATAAAACATTTATTTAGATTTACATAGCTACTACTCCCGCTATTCAACTTTGCAATAAAATTTTTTTCGATCCTATTTCTATTCGCTCTATATCGCTTCTCAGATTTTTTACATGTGAATATTTTATGATTTTTTTCTGGGGTTTTATTGAACGCTGCCAGAGGTTTTTCCAATATAGACATTGCTCAGAGATTTTATTTTGTTTTTGCTAGACATTGTTATTGAGCGTTGATAATGGTCGTCGTCGATTGTACCTTAGACTGCATTTTTGTTCAGCCTGGAAACCAAAAAAAGTTGAGGATATCAAAAACCAATAATTGGACTCTTTCTCTTAATTCAATCGGTTAAATTCAGTTAATATTATAGGAGAGTGGGGGTAAGTCGACGGTGTGGCTAAGACAACACTTGCTTTTTCAAAGAAAAATAGAAACCCTGTGAACTTGGCTTTTTTCATAAAAGTGGGCCCTCGTGTCCTATTTGTATCGACGGAGTTTCGTGGCATCCTGCATAAAATGGCATAATTTTACGACATAAAACGTGTTTTCGGAATTGAAAAGTTTTTTTCAGCGCTTGTGGAAAATAGTGTTTTTCGATTAAATATCATCTTCAACTATAATCAAGGTATGTTCATCCTACGTAAAAAAAAGGTGCTGAATATGAATTTCTTGTGAAATTTTGATTTTCCGTTGATTTTCAATGTTTTTTGGATACCAATATATAAAATTGACGAGTGGGGCTAAGTCGACACCAACTACGTCATCGTGCCTACAGGAGACAGACCGATATACAGACCAACTCAAATTTTACATAAAACTAATACCTTTTCAGTATAGGATTAGAATATTAAAAAAATTTGTTTAAAAGCGCATTATGTATTACTGGATCGAGAATTTAGTTGGCTACAATAAAAACATTTTAAAAATGTGTCCTTTCCCTTCTTCAAACGTTATAGTCAAATGTCGACTTAGTCCCAGAGGGGTGTTGACTTAGCTCCACGATTTTTCGCTGTGACACTCAGCCCCATTGTCCCCTAAATAACATAAAAATCTTTCCCAATTACTTTGCAGAAGCCCCCCAAGAACAATCAGATTTCTGGATCGACTAACACGCTTATCGCATGGAGAACAATTGCATTACGACTTCTGAAGCAAAATACGAGACAAATGATCAGGAAGGGCGAGAGTTCTGTGCCAAAAATCAAATTTGCCGAAAATAAATGTTCTGCCTGAAATGCAATACTTATATTTTCAACTGAAAAGATTAATTTTTATTCACAAGAAGCAGGAATTTTCAACAAAAAGTTGAATTTTCGACTTAAGTTTTAGCCCTGTATGTCCTAAGAAAAGAGATATATACTGAGTTTATAAGGAGCCATGCATAAATTGCGTAATTTCTTTTATTTTTTTGTTACTTTATTGATGATTGTAACAGTATGATATGTAATTTACCTAATATTAGTATTATGATGGAATGTAAAAATTAAAAAACGAATATGAGATACTATACATATACTATATTTATAATAAGATTTTATAAAATTAGAAAACGAACACACCTCGTGTAGTCCGAAGTCAAAAAATGCGATATTAAGTTTTTGGTTAAGAACAAATCTTTTTTGGATCAAGATTCAATTATTTTGTTGAAAAGTCATCTTTTTTGGTTGAAAATTCAACAATTTGATTTGCATTTTTTTCTTGGTTAGTTTAAAAATTCACCTTTATTAGGAGAAATTTTATCTATTTTATTTGGTTGAAATTGAAATGTTTGGGCAAAAATTAATCTGTTTTGTTAGAAAGTTAACTTTCTTGTTGTTTATTTAACTTTTTTGTTGGAAATTCGACTTTCTGGCTTGAAAATTCAACAATTTGATGCAATTTTTTTTCCTGTTTGGTTTTACAATTCGTCTTTTTTCGTAGAAATTTCATCTGTTTGGTTTAAAATGCAAATATCTGGTTCAAAAATAAACTTTTTGGTTAAAAAATAACTATTTGGTCAAAAACAGAAATACATTGTTGAAAATTAATTTTTTTATTTGAAAATTCATCACTTTAGTTAAAAATTCACTTTTTCGTTGGAAATTCAAATCTTTTATTGAAAATTCGTTTTTTTGTTGAAAATTAATTTTTTTAACTTAAAGTTCAACTATTCCATTTTCAGTTAAAAATTTACATTTTCTAGTTGGAAATTATTTGAGGTAGAAAATTAATCCTTTTGCTTCAAAATTTGATTATTTCGTTTAAAATTGATGTACTTTGTTGAAAATTCGTCTTTTTGGTAGAAAATATTTTTTTTGTTAAGAACGCAACTATTTGGTGTAAAGTTAATTTGCTTAGAATTTAAGTATTTTGTTTATATTTATGTTAAATTCGTCCTTTTTGGCAGAATTCAACTGTTTTTGATCAAAAATGAAAATCTGTTGTGGTTTAACTATTACATTTATTGTTGAAAATTCATCTGTTCAGATTGAAAACTGAACTTCTTGGTTGAAAGTTGTTCTGCTTTAAAAAAAATTCATTTTGATTTCTGTTGAAGATTCAACTAGTTGGTTGAGAATTTATGCATTTTCTTGATCATTCGTTTTTTTTGTGGACAATTAATCTTCTTGGATAAAAAATCATTTTTGATTCGTTTAAATATCACCTTTTCGTTTTTCTTTGGTTATAAGTTTTTATTTTATAAGTGGAAAATTCAACTACTTGGTAGAAAATTCATGTATTTTGTTGCAAATTTGTGCTTTTGAGTTAAGCCTATTAAAAATTTATCTTTTTGGTTGAGGATGCAACAATCTTTGAACCCTTCTTTTTAGTTTGGATTAAACTGCTTATAAATTCCTTTTCTTTTTTGTTGAAAATTAATTTTTTACCCTGCAAATTTAACGAGTTGATTTTTTATTGAAAACTTGTCGTTTTTAGTTGAAAATTCATCTTTGTTGATTGAAAATCAACCTTTTTGTTGAAAATTAATCTTTTAGTTAAAAAGTCCACTTTTTCCTTAAATCTTCGACTTTTTACCTTGAAAACTCAACCTTCTGGTCGAAAATTCGTCTTTTTAAGGAGAAAATTAATCTTTGTTGAATATTCATCTATTTGGTTCAGGTTTGGTCTTTTTCGTTAAAAATTCGTCATTTTTCGTTGGATTCAACTAGTTAAAAATTTGTTTTTTCTACTTTGAGAAGTAATTTTTCATACTGAAACTTTAACTATTCCATTTTTGGTTGAAAACTTGTGTCTTTCAGATAGAAATTCAACTGTTTGTTTGAAAATATCCCAAAATTGGTAACACAGTTTATGACGGCCCGAATAAAAAATAAATTATTAATAAAAAAATAAAATAATGGTCCCTAATGACGCAAAGAGAAGATCTAGTCACCCGAGACAGTTTCATGTCTTCTCTGCATTACCAACATGCCCTCCTGCAGAATACACACACCTATTTCTATGTAACTATATGTAATAGACTTCTACATGTACATATCCACCTAGCACCTAGAAGTTTGGACAAACTACGAGAAAAAAAAACAACTAAAAACTACTCTATTGGGGAGAATGTACAACGAGGAAAGGAGAAAGGAATGCAAAAGAAAAAGATAGAATGAGGTCGGAATGGAGGGTGTGGAGGAGGGTAAAAGGGAACCTGGAGTTGGTCCCAGGGGAGGCGTAGCTGTGCCATGCCTCGAGGCAGCTCGTCACCTGGGGCACCCTTATATCGCCAAGTACAGTCGCGAGAAAACGTATCCTAAAAGCCAGGGTCATTTTCCTTTCTTGCTACCGTCAAGAATCTGACTTTTTTTATACGTGGGAGTCAATGTGTGTGGGGGTGGAAATAGAGGAAGGTCAGTTCCCTTAAGAAACGACCTGTGAATATCGATCTAGGAAACAACATTATATTAGGTACCTGGAGACATCATCGCAAGTTTTATGGGGAAAGAAAAAGTAGCAAATTTAAAATTGAATATTTAAAAAATATGAACTTATATTTAGAGGAAGGAATATTGTAATCAGAGCTCTTAAATTATAGTTATTTAGTAGAGAGGACAACAAACAGAAAAAATTAATTCAAAAAATAAAAATAACCCTACAGCTTCTTTTGTAAATGAAGGTGTGCTAACTTAGCATCTGCGCCTACTTACTCTTCTTTCCCCAAAATCTTTGCTTATAAGTTTTTAAAATTTTTTGCTCAATTTATGTTAGTCCGAACGTTTTTTTATTTTAGTTGACTAACATCATCAATCTAGCGTTACGCGTATTTGTTTTTAAAATTATATAAATACAATTTTTTGAAGAATTTTGGAAAAATTTGAAAATATTCTTGAAGATTTCAGACATATCAAATCAAAGCTTCCACAAAGAAGTCTATTAAAAAAAAATAGTTGAATTTTTAATCAAAGCAGATTGTTTCTTAACGAAAAAATGTAATACATAATCGATATTTTAACCAAAACAAATTTTAATTTTAGATCAAAAACATTTGAACTCATTAAAAAAAAATACGAATTGGCCTCAGAATAGTGGAATCCTCAACCAAAAAGATGAACTTCTTAACAAAAGAGACGAATTTTCAACAAAATTTTTATTTTTCAACCAGTAAATAATCATTGCCAACAAAGATATTATTTCAAAACCAAATAATTGGATATTTAATCAAATAGATGAATTTTCTACCAAGAAGATAAATTTTATACAAAAAAGAGAATTTTGCCATGAACGAAATAATTACATTTTCAACTGAAAAGATGAATTTTCAATTAAAATTATGAATCTTCAAACAAAAAAATTAATTTCTAAGAAAGTAGTTTAACTTTTACTCAAGCAGTTGCATTTTCATCCAAAAAAACTTTATTTTCAACGAAAAAAGATGAATTCTTAAAAAGAAAGTACATTTTGATAAAAAAGATGGCAATTTAAATTTAAAAAAGTTGAATTCATCCAAGAAAAATATCTTGAAATTAAAAAGACTGATCTACAATCTCCCAGATTTTCTTTCATATTTTTATTAATCTTTTGAAATTTGTTGAAATCTTGTCAAGTTTCTTCAAAATTTTATTTTTTAAATAAAATGTCATTTTTAATTTTCTCAGGAATTTTAAGAAAAGCTTTCATTATCTCAAAACCTTTTAAAATTCGTAGAAAGCTTCGAATTTTTGTTCAAAATCTTTAAAAATTAAAATCAAAATTTTTTTGTATCTTTTTAATACTTCTAAATTTTTCTAATATCATTTAATACGATTTGAGATTTTTCTAATTTTTCTTAACTGAGCAAAATTAAAAACCACACCTTGAAAATCTTTCAGATCTTTTTTGACAATTTTGTAAATCTTTTAAAAGGTTTTAAAATCTTCTAAAATGTTAACTTACAAATTAGATTTCATAAATAAAAATCATTTTCAATTTTTTCGGCGATCTTAAGAAATTTTTGTTACTATTTTGAAACCTTTAAAAATCCTTGAAAAGCTTGAAAATTTCATTTTAAAATCTTCACAAATCTATATTTCGTTATACATTTCTTGGAAACTTTTCAAATTTTGAATTATTTTGTAAACATTTGTCAAAACTTTGTAATATCTACAAAATAGATGTATTTTCAACCAAACGGTTGAACATTTAACTACAGAATATCAGTTCAAATACACAAAAATATTACCAAAATACTTGAATTTTCAAGCAAAGGAATGCATTTTTAACTAAAATGATGAATCTTTAAAAAAATAATCTGACAACAAAGTAGTTTAACACAAAAAATCATTTTCAATCGAAACAATTTAATTTTTAAAGAGACAGTTATATTCTTAACCAAAAATAATAAAATTTCTAGAAAAAGATATGAATTTTTAAACGAAAAGGAAAAATGATTAGAAAAATGTTTTATTTCAGAAAAAAATTCTATTAAATTGCTGAATTTTCAAGCCAAAGAGACTATGCTTCAACAAAACAGTTGAGTTTTCAACAAAAAAGGATGACTTGTTAACCAACTTGTTGAATTTTCAACAAAATAATCAAATTTTGAATCAAATAATAATACCATTTTAGACCAAAAAAGATGGATTCTTAAATAAAAATCTAATAGTAGACTTTTCAGCCGCAAAAATTGAAGTTTGAACCAAAAGTAGTTGAATTTTTTAATTGTATTCTATTAATTAAGTTTCATTTAAGTGGAAAAACGAGAAAAAGGGGACTAGGTACTACTAGATTATATTTCAGGTGAATAGAAAAATCATAAGAAAAATGGTTTACCCCCCCCCAACCCCTACTTAAAACACTTCACATAATTAATGCACAGTCCCTATACAAATATAAAATCTTATAAACCACTTCAATCTCCTCACCCCGAAGTTATCCTAGATGTAAAAAATAATTAAAAGAACTTCCTGACAAAATCCCATATGTTTAATATTTTCCGGAATAATTTTCCATCGCTGATGGGTGCTGTACTGGGAATAAGGAGGGAGTGAATAAGAGGCCGAGTGAGGAAGCAAGAGGACGAGCAGGCAGGCGGGAGACTGGAGAGTGAAAGGAGGGTTGGTACACGTGTGGGAAGAGGATGTAGGGGGTTTGGGGGAGTAGGGCTAGATCCCTCGGGACTCTGTGCACTCCTCTGGCGCTGCCAGCACTCGGGATCGCGAGAGGAGAGGAGGAGAGAACTAATCAGCTTGGCGCCTGCGCAGTGGGCTCTTCCGGGTCCCGAGGGAATCCCCTGGCGTTTTCCCCAACCTCACCCCCCAACCCCCGAGTCAACCCCGTGCGCGGATTCTCTGTCTCTCTTTTTCCCTCTCGTTTGAGGAATCCTGTCGCTCTTGCGAATCCGCTCTTTCGCGCCATCACCCACCACTCGGGGTACTACAAGAGGTCCTTCCAGCTTCTCGACGGGAACGAGGTCCCTCGTCGTTTCCGGCCATACCTGGCTGGCAGATCTTCCGATACCAGGGCATTTTCCTCCTGCCAGATTCACGAGGAATGATGTTCGCTTCACGGCTTCAGGGTCGTTTACACCCCTAGTGGAATTTCATATTGCATTTAGGGTCGAATTTATATTTTGAATCGAGTGTGGTATCTTGGAATCTGAGTTGGATAAGTGGGCGGGACATAGACAATTTGCATGCATTTTTTTATCGTTTTACTATAAAAGAAACACGCGTGCGATTTTTTTCCGCATGCAATTTTTAAATTCAAATATAAAATACGGCTGCGAAGTTCTGTGGACGTATTTACTATGGGTGTATTTATTTGTGCTCATTTTATGAGCATTTTGCTTTCTCATGAGTATGAAATAAATTTGCTTCCTCATAGAGGGAGGTTTTCCCTAACAAAATAAAAAAATTGATGCGTTCAATATTTTTCAAGCTTATGATTCTGTCTTTCGAAATATTTTATTTTCAGAAAATCAGAGGGCCCACCAAAATGTCAATTCATGTGTTCTGTTACAAAAAACAACTTTTTAACCTACGGTAGTTTTATATTTCAAATTAAGGAGTCGTAGAAATATGTAACTTTTCTTAATACTTTCTGAGTAGCTATTGATTAATCAATAGTGGTCTTCGAAACTTCGTCAAAAGATCCATCCACGCGTCTCGAAGACGCGAACAATATCACATAAAATGCAGTACTGTTATATTCCCAATATAAAAAAATCTTCTTATTAAAAGGAAACTAATTTTGTTGAATAATTTAAAAACGATATTGGTAGTTTATGGTCGATCATGAAAACTTCTTAATTTTGGAAATCGATGCGTCTCGAAAACGCGAACAAATATATTATATACATTATAGTTGTTTTCCCAATACATATTAACAAAAGTTTCCCATATATCAACAAGATAAAAAACATTTTTTTTTTCAGTTCATTAATCGGTATTGATAGATCATAAGAGTTTATAGAAGGTTCGTCAAAAGGTCACTCAACGTGTTTCGAAGATGCAAATAAATATATCAAATACAGTACTGTAGTACTCCTAATATGAAAAAAGTTTTTCTCATATAAACAAAATATACCAAATTTGTTTAACCTTCATAAATCGGTATTGGTTGGTCATAAAAGGTTCAACAATAGGTCAATTGATGCATCTCAAGGACGCGAACAAATACTCTACATTTTATATTGTCGTGTTTTGAATATCAGAAAAGTTTTTTCATATAAACAGAATAAATCATTTATTTGAAACTTTATAAATCGGTAATGGTTGGTCATAAAAGGTTCATTAATAGGTCAATCGATGCGTCTCAACGACGAGAAAAAATACTCGAAATATAATATTGTCGTGTTCTGAACATCAAAAAAGTTGTTCTTATACAAGCAGAATGAACCGTTTTTTTAAATTCATAAATAGGTACTGGTGTGTCATAAAAGGTTTATCAATAGGTCAATCGATGCGTCTCAAGGAGGCGAACAAATACACTGAATATAATATTGCCGTATTTGGAAGATCGAAAAAGTTTTTCTTATTTAAACAGAATTAACCATTTTTTGGCACTTCATAGATCGGTACTGGTGGGTCATAAGAGTTTTATTAATAGTTCGATCTTGCGACTTAGAGACGCGAACAAATACGTTAGATTCCGTATTGTTGTAATTTGAATATCAAAAAAGTTTTCTTTATATAAACAAGGTAACATTTTTCTTTTCAAATTTCTCAACGCAAGAAAAAACTACTTCTGAATGGTCGATCTACTTCAAAATCCTATCAAACCTGGATATCAATCGGAGCTACAGTTCATCCAAATTTCATGATCGTAGCTCTTTTACTTTTCAAGATATGGTGAACAGAAAAAAGTTACATACAAACACATACACACACACACGGACATTTTTTTAAAATTTTATTTTCGAACTCCTGGGGTCGAATTACATCAAAATATGTCAAAAAAAAATGTTTGAAAATTTAGGTCATTACAAAACTCCCTCTATGAGGAAGAAATTAATATGGATACGAAATTTTTGAATTTTATAGTATCTATTATCTGAAATAATAGAAGTGAAAGGAAAATATTATTGATAATTGGTGGAAATCGATGGGTTAATTACTCGCATTTTCGGTGTATGATTGCAAGATTGCAAGATTGCATGGGGTTGCAAAAGGTTGTACTCGAGGTTTCATTTATGATAGGAAATTCATGATAGAAAATCACCATACTGAAAGAAATAACACGATAATCCGCATTAGAATAAATAATAATATCAAAATATATCTTGAAATTTAATTGAAATCTACATGAAAAGGTTTTAAAATTTCTTGAAATCTCTTGATACCTTTCAACATGTTTTCAAGTCCATTCAAATCTTTGCAACCTGATCAAATTTGTTGACAGACATTCAAATTTGTAAAATCTCCCAAAATCCTGAAAATAATTGGAAATCCTATGCGTCTCAATCTTCTTTTCTTGAATTGTTGAAATCCGTAGAAATCCTTTGAAATAAAATTAAATTGATTCAGTAAAGTAAACGTCATTAAACACACGTTAAAGTCCCTAAAACTCGTTAAAGTCCTTTGAAATCCTTGAATATTCAACAAAATCCTTTAAATCTTCACAGCAAAAACCTAAGAATAAAATTTGTTGCAGGAAATTTTTTAGAGCGATAAAGTTTTGTTCAGCCAACTTCGCGTCTTTCAAAATACATGTGTTTGTCATGGAAAAACAAAAGAAAGTTTAACCGATATTTGTGTAAAGTTTATCTTGTGAAGTTAATTTTTGTTACAAAGAATCTTTCGTCGGAAATCGATGCAAAGTTTATCTTCTGTTTTTTCTGTGTTATGAAATTCCTCGAAATACCTTGAAATCGCTTGAAATATGTGAAATCGTAAAGAATCCCTTGAATTCAATGAAATTTCATTTATTTCCCAAAGTTTTCAAGAAATCCTTCCTAATATTTTAAAAGCCTCAGAAACTCTTTGAAATCCCATGAAATTTTGTATATCTCTTGAAGTCCTTCAGAATCCCTCAACATTTTTTAAAACGTAAAAATCCATCTGAGAAAGTATAAATCATTTATATATAATATATAATAATAATTATATAATTATATACACCTTAAAATCTCCTGAAATCTTCAGACTCAGTAGGTATCCCTTGAGATGTAATGTAATTTCATTTATTTCCAAAAGTTCTCTAGCAATCCCTCAGAATCTTTAGAAACCCTATAAAATTCTTTGAGATCCCTTGAAATTTTGTAGATCTTTTGAAATCCTTTAGAATCTCTTATTTTAAAATCCCTTGAAATCTTTGAACGACGTCAGAAACCATTTTGAAAAGTATAAATCTTTTGGAAGCCCTTAAATATAATTTTAATTAAGCTTATTTATTAAAGTTCTCTTAAAAACCCGTTTAAATTCCTAGAAATCCTTAAAATCCTTATGAAATTCTTTGAAATACCTTCAAATTCCTTGAAATCTTCAGAGATCCTACGAAATTCTTTGGACTTCCTTGAAATCTTGTCGATCTCTTGAAATCTTTCAGAATTCCTTGGAATTTTCGGAAAACGTAAAAATCATTTTTAAGAAGTATAAATTATTTAAAAGCTCTCAAATAAAATTTAAACTAAACCCGGTCAAATCTCTAGAAATCTTTCAAATCTTCGTGAAATTCCTGGGAAGTTTAATTAAGTCTTTGAATCTCTGTGAAATTCCTGGAAATACCCTAAAATCCCTTGAAATGTTTGGAAATCCTGCCAAATTAAAAAAAAATACTTCAATATCTTTAAAAATCTTTAAAATCTTCTAAAATCCCCAGAATTGTTTCGATATTTTTTTAAATCCGTGGAAATATTTGTAATTTTTTGAAAACCGGTGATGATGTAAATAACTAGTCGCTCAACTTTGTAACACATTTAGATGACAATAAACAAATAACATTGTCAATGAAACTTGTTTAACCAAGTGCTATCATTTTATGTATCTATAAACACAGTTTATAGTCAGTTTTTTTAAGTCAGTTATTAAGTAATGACTACTTGCTATCAGTTGTTCTCGTTGGTGATTTTTAAAATAAAAATTAATTAACAAATGCATTCTTTGCTTATGTTCAACACCTTAAGTTTGTTCTTTTAACGTAATCAATTAAATTGATAGCGCCTTATGTAATCGTCAGAAAATTCCATACGAAAAACAGAATTTTAGTTTTCAAATGCATAAGACGAGAAAAAATTGTTAATGGAAAAGTGCCATTACTAGAAAATGTGTAATTAACAGAAAGTTATGAGAGGAATTGAGGGAGAAGGAGAAGAAATGGGGAGAAATAGGGAAGATGAGGAGAACTAGGGGAAGAGAGAGAAAATGGGGGGATGAAAAGTAGGGGTGATTAGAGGGAGAAAGAGGGAATGTGGGAAGTAAGGGGAGGGGAAGTAGGAGAAATGAGGTGTCAGTGAGTAGGGGAAGTGAGGGGAAATTAGGGAGGTAAAGTAAAAGATGTAAGGGGAAGTAGAGGGAATGATTAGAAATAATGAAACGAAGGGAGAAATGAGGTTTGGGGAAGTAGGGGAATGTGGGGAAAGTATGGAACAGGGAGTTTTGAAAAGGCCTAATTAATGTCCTATTGGGCTACGGAACCATTTTTTGATTTGTTCAAATTTATACAACCAGCTCCAACCCCAAGAAACTACCCCCTATCCGGAAAACACTATGGCGGGTCCAGCGAAACGTTTCGCTGGCCCCGACATTATCCAAAATCAACTTTATATGAGCGTATTATTTTCGTTTTGATTTGTTCAAATTTGTGCAATCAACTTAAACCCCCAAAAACTACCCCTTATGCAGCAAACATCATGGCAGAGCCCCGGCATAGTGTTTTCCGCATAGAGGGTGGTTTTTAGGGGTTGAAGTTGGTTGCAAAAATTTGAACAAATTGAAACGAAAATAATACTCTCATATAAAGTTGAATTGGGGCGAGCGAAACGTTTCGCTGGCCCCGCCAGTGTTTTTTTGAGTTATCAGGTACTTCCGGTGTTGCACAAATTCTAATTTTGGTTGAACAAATGTGAACAAATTCTGCATTTAATATTTTGAACAAAAAAAGGTTCGTTTGCGTGGGTGGTGGGGTCAGCGAAATGTTCCTCTGCTGAGGGATCGTTGGCGTAATTGGCTCACGCTTCATACATGTATAGTGGCGTTCCCGGTTCGAATCCATGCGAAAGAAGAGTTTTTCTAATTCTTAACAAAAAGCATTTGTCTGAAGTAATCTGGAGATCGAGTTTTAATCAATTAAAATTTAAAAACTTGGATGGTTATATGCCTTAAAATGGTAGTAACATCTATTGAAAATTACTTTTCTTATAAAAAATTTAATATCATATTATATAAGAAACCGTATTCTCAATTAGTTCTGATGACTTTTCAAGAACGAACATTACATTTAATTTGGCCTGTTTTTTTTAATATTGGATGTATCATTTCAAAATTTAACATATCAATGAACAAGAAAGCAACAAATGGAATGGATGATTACAAATGCACCGAATCCTCTCCCGTGAAATTGAAATGTTTGGTTGAAATGAGATGCATCACCGATTCGATCGATATTGAATTGCGACAGAATGAAGTTAATAGCGACGAGTGACATTTATTGATTAGTAACGATTGGCTCACTTAGAAAATAGGGATTTCCGATCAAACAAAATTAATATTGCTGTCAAAGATTGTCCCGGAAAAGAATGCCACAAACGATACGAATCTTGAGCTATTATACGTAATTGAATGGAAAAATTTATTTAATCATTGAGATTTCATTGTTTAATTCTGCGTATTAATATTTATATGAATGCAAAGATTATTTTATGACTCATTATTTTACTATAGAGAAGACTACATCTTATTTTTTAGAAAACTGGCATCATCCATCAATCAGGTGTAGTTTCCCGGTTTGGGAGGCAAAATAATTTTGAATAAAAATCTTGGCGAAATTGAAAAAATTTTCGGCAATTTCAGTGATTTCAAATCCAAATTTTAACAAAAAAGTTAATCTTAAACCAAATGTTGAATTTTTAAGAAAAATGTGATATTTGATATTTAAATTAAAAAATATTTTCATTTTAAATAAAAAACTGCTGAATTCATCCAAAAACTCAACTTTCGACAAAATAGTTCAGTCCTAAGCCAAAAAAGATTAATTTTTAATCACATGTTTTTTCCACCAAGAAGAACAAATTTTAATTTATAAAACCAAAAATATTAATTTTCCATAAGAAAGTTTATTTTCGACCAAATACATGCATTTTCTATCAAAAAGATTAATTTTTTACCAAGAAAGTCAAATTTTTAACCATGAAATTATGAGTTTTTAATTAAAAGGATAAATTTTCAACAAATAAGATTAATTTCCTGCCAAAAAGGCCAATTATCAACAAAAATGTTACATTTTTGACGAAACAGATAAATTTTCAACTACAGTGATGAATAACAGATTTAATACTTTCACGGTGATTCATTATAATAAAAAATTTAAAATTTAGAATTTAAAATTTACAGATTTTTCGGGTTTCAATCGTGTGGCAAACTATGAACATTCATCGTTTCGCACACGATTGGAACCCGACAAATCTTTGAATTCTTAATTTTAAATTTAAATTTATTATAAAGTGATGAATGTTCGAACAAACAAGTAAAGATGTCACAAAGTAATTTAACTTATAACTAAAAAATTGTATTTTCGAACAGAAAAAAAAGAAATCTCTATGAAAAATATAATAGTTGATGATTTATCCAAAAAATATTATAAATTTTATATCAAAAAGATTTGAATTTCCAAAAAATTGCGGAATTTCAAACCAAAACATATTTTTTAGTCCAAAATAAAACGAAATTGTGAGCAAATTATAATGTAAAGATGGGTATCATTTTCAATACAAAATGTAGATTTAAATCATTATTTATTTGTTATATTCTTTATTTATTTACTTGAAGGTTATATAAATATAATCTTTGTAGAATTCTCGAAAATCTAGAAAAGTTCTCAGAATTTTCTTTTATTTGACAGAATTTTACAAAATTTTAGAAACAATTCAAATAGTTTAACACATAATTAAGACTTTTGATGTTAAGGAAAAATTTAAGAATATTTTATAAATGTTCGGATATATATCTTTTGAAGTTTTCAAATATCTTTCGAATTCATATTTCACAATTTTGGAAATCGTTTATAATGTTTTATGATGTTTTTAGATATTCTCTGAAAACTAATTTAAAAAAATAAAGAATCACCCTAAATATACCCAGGAATCTTAAGACGTTATTATCTTCAAACCCTTCAAACTCTTCAACGAAAAAAATTATTTCATTTCGAAATCTTCAAAAATTTACATTTTGTTTAACGTTTTCCGAAATTTTTCATTATTTTTGAATTTTTTTACAAACTTCTCAATATCTGTTGGAATGATTTGAATTTTTCCTAATTTTCCCTAATCATAGTCTCTGGAAATCTCATCAAAATGATTGATGTCCATGGAAATCATTTTAAAATTTTTTGAAATTCATGAAGATTTCGTGAAATCTTTTGAAAATCCTTCAAAATTCATTCAAATCTTCCACATTTGTGGAAATCTCTCCGAATATCTTGAAATCACTCAAAATATTTGAAAACATTTGTAAAGTCATGCAAATTTTTTGAAATCCTCTTAAATAGGTAGATATTTGGAATCATTTGAAATTTCGTTGAATCACCCACAGTCCTTTAAATATTTTCAAATTCTTAAATATCCATTGATCCTTCAAAATTCGTGAAAATACTTCGGTATCTCTTGAATTAAAATTAGGTGACTTATTTTAAAATATTAATCTCAAAAAATCGTTCAAAATTGCTAAAAATCCATCAAAATCCTTCAGTATCTCTTGAAATCTCGTAAAATCTGATCAAACTGCTTGAAGATATTTAAAATCCTGTAAGATTCCTTTAAAAATCAAGGTTTTCTCTGAAATGGTAGTAGGTAATATCCTCAGAGTCTGGAAATCTTTTGAACTCAATTGGAAATTGCCTTTGGAATCGTTTGAAATGTCGTGCAATATTTGAAATCCCTTGAAATGTTTTGAAATGCCTGAAAATATTCTGAAATTTCGTTTACAGTGAAAATAATACAGAGAATCTAAATTTCCAGAAATGAACGTAATTAATAGACGTTATCTTAGAATGAAAATAATTTGAACATTAAATCTAAAAAAAATTGTAATGCCAACAATAGGTTTTCGGGGAAAATTGAAATTTAAAAAAAAGTATGAAATAATACAAATAGAATTGAGGACCAACATTAAAAAAAATGTAACATATTCTCCTGTTACAAGTTATATAATTGTATCATCCACATGTGCAATCAATGTCTCTGTAGCGTATTTTGTGTACTCTGGGAGCAGTTAAAAATACGAATAGGTTGCATTCTACACGTCACAAAAATGAAGCCTGGCTTTGACCCGCCACGTTAGATATTAAAAAAATAATCAAGTTTTTCATAAAAATTTTTTTAACATTAGATTTGATAAAAAAAAAAGTACCTGGAAGTAACTGCAATAATTGTAAACTATATTAATCGCGCTGCAGCGCGCAGAAATTATTTTGTTCAGACTATACAGTACAAATAATTTTCAAAGAAATAGTTAAATTTGCTACCAAAATAATATAATTTTTCATTAAAAAAAAAACGAATTTCTAACAAAAGACTCTAATTTTAAAGGCAAAGAGATGAATTTTCTGAAAAAAGTTGAATTTTAAACCCGAAAGTATATATTTTCAACGGAAAAGTTGACTGTTAACCAAATTGTTGGATTTGAAATCAAATATTTGTATCATAGACTAAAAACTATCGACTTTTAACCAAATTTTGTCGGTAGAAATATAGCTGCGAAAAGGGCTATTCGTACCGAAATTTCGGTACAAATAGACAGATTTTTTCGGTACGTGTAGATACTTCCTCAAAAAAAAGGAAATTTTGAATAAAATAATTGAATTTCCAATCACAGAGATGCTTTTTCAACTAATATTATAAATTTTTATCAAATTAGTTCAACTTTCAACTGAGTATTCGAACTTTGATTCAAGGAATTAAATTTCTACCAAAAAAGATGAAATATAACGTAATAAATCAATTTTTAATCCAATAGTTGAATTTTCAACCAAAAAAGAAGAATTCGCAATGAAAAATGGAAAACTTAAATTTTTAACTAAAAACGGTCAATTTTCAACCAAAAATGGAATAAGTGAAATTTCATTTGAAAAAAATAATATTAAACCAAAAAAACAATGGATTTAAAAAAAGTAAATCCTAAACAATAAAATTTATGTTTATGAAATAAATAGTTCAACTTTCAATCAAGCTGTTGAATTTTCAACGACAGAAGTCTAATTTTGGCTTTAGTATTTGAAATTTCAACTAAAAACGATCAATTTTCAGGGAAAATGGATAAGTTATATTTTAGTTAAGAAAATTAGTTTTCAACTAAAAAATGAATTATCAAAAATAGTTGAGTCTTCGCATTTAAGCGAAAAAGCAGAAGAAAAAGGCAAAGTTTCTTGAAAGCGCCCCTACCCCCTGGCAGTATGACGTAGTTTCTGAACGGCCCGAAACAAAAAGTATGTTTTTTTTTATTCGAACAGGGTATGAGCATGATAATATAAACAAGAATTTCCAATGCTTTTTTGCACCACCCTATTGCATAATTTATTAATTTAAATAAAATTTAATTTTCCAGAATGAATATTTTTAATTTGGATGCGAATGTTTCCGACGCAGTAAATATATCTGGTGAGAGTACCTAGACTGGTGTAATAAAGGAAGGAGTCTGATGTTTTCAGGTAAGCAGATAGAACAAGATCCCAAGGGACTCGAAGAGGTCCTCGGGGATCCAGTAGGATCCAGTCTCGACCGAGCTCTTCGAAGCCGGTTTTACCTTTTGAGTATAAAGCGAGTAAGTATACTGGGAGGAAGGAGACTTGCAATAATAATTGACCACGTGAAAGCAAAAAAATGCTTCTGGATCAAAATCGTCCTTTTCAGAAGAACGGAAATATCTTCCCTTTCTAACAATCATTAGGGTGAAAATACAAAAAATCAATATTTCATTTTTTTATTTTACTAAGCCTATTTTTACACCATGATACCCTATGCCCAATTATTTTCAGTTTAAAAGTTATCAAAATGAATTTGATTAAATATTAAAAATTCCGTACGGTATCGTGTCCCTGACTACCTTTTTTCAAATTTATGATGCTCTTAATTTGAAAAAAATTATAAGATCTACTTGTTAAATACACCTATTTTTCAGACTTAATTGCAGACTTACACAATAAAGCTTTCATCTTGTTTTCAATTATAGTTTCAGAGTTAGAGGCACTTTTAAAATTCCCTACTTTTTATGACATCCAGTAACAAAACAGTTTTTCATTAATTTTATGGTTCGAAAGTTTAATTTCCACATTTAAATTTATTAATAATGAAAGATTATTAAATACACTTTAAGATGTGAAAATTGAATTTCATTCATAAAGAAAGAGAATAATTATAAAAAAAAACATGTTCTTCTCAGGGATTGTCGATAAATGACGTTAACAATTCGAGGGAGGGAGGGGGTCACGCCAAAATCTACGGTTAGTAACAGTTGGGGGGGGGGGGGGGGCTCCAGTAGAAGTAACGTTACGAATTACGTCTATTTCTTGAAGAATAATCGTTTCTTGATTCAATAATAACTTAGTAAGTCTGAAAATTACTTTTATATTTTTTAGACTACACACTTATTCCCATATTCCTCTCTTTTCCCCTTTTTAAAGAATATCTAATTTTCTCATGTTTTAAAGGAATTTCGCCTTTATCTCAATTTTTCCTTTAAATTTTGTACCAGTTGGAAATTCTATTCGATTGAAAATTTAATTATTTTGTTGGAAATATAATTATTCTGTTGAATATGCAATTATTTTGGTAAAAGCTTATCTTTCTTGGTCAAAAATTCAACAACTTTGTTGAAAGTTGTACTTCTGTATTAAAAATTTATTTTTTCGGTTGAAGTTTTATCTCTTTGGTAGAAAATATAACTATTTCATTGAAAGTTCGGTTCTTTTTTGTTGAAAATTAACTTTTTTTAAACTGAAAATTAACCTATTATATTTTGAGTTGAAAATTGATATTTTCTGGGTAAAAATGCAACTATTCGGTCAATAATTATTTTATTTTAGTTTAAAATTTATGTATTCTGTTGAAACTTTTTTTTAGTAGAAAAATCTCAGTTTTTATCAAATTCATCTCTTTGATTTAAACTTTAACTATTTTTTGGGATATTCGTATTTTCTATTGCATTCAACTTTTTTTGATTCAACTTAAAATCTTTTTGGTTCAAATATTAGACCAGTGGAATTAGACATAAAAATCGAGTTAATTAACAAAAATTCCGAAGGTCTTCAAAAAAATTCTATAGTTGTTTTTTTTATGTTGAACATAAAATAACATTTTGCAAAACGTGATCGGGTCGGCAAGTTGCTTAAAAAAATTAATTTGCAACGTTTGACCGCAATTGCTTCACGGAAATTCAAAACATTTTGCAAACTTGAGTGAGTAATTATAAATTCAGTCTCTATCTTGTAATACATTTGCAAAACTTTCGTGATACGGCAACATTATTATTTATGAACAAATTATTATTTTGTTAATCACTCCCCAGCGGAAATACCGAAGTTTTTGCAAAATGTTGTTTCTGCTTTTTTTAATTGAGAAGAGACTATTATATCATTTGCAAAACTAAAGAAATAACGCAAATTAACGTTTTTTAAATTATTGTTAAATTTTTTGCAATCCGACTCTTAAAATTCCAGCGAAAATTGCGAAGGTTGTGTTTTTGGGTAGCAAATGTTAGAAATGTCGAGATTGGGAAATTATAAAATTTGCAAAACGTTGCTCGGCCGGCAATAATGTTAAAATTGCAATTAAACAAATTAGCTACTTTTGTGAAATAGCCAAAAATTACAAACATTTTGCAAATCCTACTGAGTAATAATTAACTAAGTACTAACATCATATTAGATTTGCAAACCGTTTACCACTTTGCAACATTATTCATCATAAACAAATTATTATTTTTTTATGACACTCCAGCGAAAATACCGAAGGCTTTGCAAAATGTTATTTCTGCTTCTTTCCATTGAAAAGAGACTATTATATGATTTGCAAAACTGTATGCATAACGCACATTATCGTTTTTTTAATTAATGTTGCATTTTTTGCAATTATTCCACTCATAAAATTCCTGCAAGAATTGCAAATGTTGCGTTTTTGGGTACAACATTTTGGAAAAGTCAAAATCTAAAAAATATTAAATTATCAAAAGGTTGTACGACCGGCAGCAATATTGAAATTGCAATTAAACAAATTAGGCACTTCGTTAAACTAGCCAAAAAATACACAAATTTCGCAAATCGTACTTAGTGAGAATTAACTTACTACTAACGACCTATTTTCATGGTATCTGGCTTCTTTAAAAAAGTTTTTGAAAGTAATAAAATAACCGCCGATGTAGAAAAAAGAGGAAAAATTTGAAAAAAAAGCGAGTGACCATATGCAATTCAGGAATTGCGTGAAAATTTTTTGATAAGTGAATAATTTTTTTAAAATAATTTTTATAAGGTAACTGGAGCATGATTAAAATTTTTAATTTATTTTGAAAATTAAGACAATTTTAGAGAAAATTGTATATTATAAGATAAGTGTGAATAAATAACGATGTTGCCTTTCCTTCCATGTAACTATTTATTGTATTACATATCGAGGGACGAGAGACGGGGATGTTACTTCCGATAAATGAGTTATTGATTGAGATAGTTTACCTTTCTTAATGTTTCAAAAGCCATTCGTGAGTTCGAATGAGAGTATATTTTTCACCTTCAATGTAATCACACTTGATATTTGAGTAAAAGTGACGCTTCGCCGTTCTCTACTCAAGGATTTCTCTAAAAGCTTCCAGTGAGAAACAAACTTTGTGGACTATAAACACCGATAGCAGATAGTACTATGAAACACATATTTCACTTGAGGCTATTCTGAAATTTAAGCTTGAAAGTTCACGACAATTTTCTGTTGTTTTATTATTCATATTATATAATTTGTACATAATCCGTATACATTCGTATCCAATATGGAAATTGAAAAATTTTTTGATTGTTATTGAAGGCAGATTCAAATTCAGATAACATCCTTTCAACTGTAAAATATATAAATCCAAAAATCTGAATATTAAAGTACAGAAAGTACAGGAAATATATACAGACACATTGTATCCTAAAGGTTCATAGACATTTTCTTATGAAACGAAAATTATCTAAATTTTTTATTCCGTCCTTCGCGTTATGATTGACAATTCTGTTGATGGTCATCCCCCGTCAAAGCGTGTACATTTTATACGTGTAACCCCCCGATTTCCAAAAATAGAATAACCACAATAATTGACCAATAATAATGCTTCCTGCAATGATACATTATGAAAGTATTACTAGTAATTCTAGTAATGCTAGTAATGATTTTATAAAATTTCAATACAGGAAGCATTCCTATAGGTCAATTATTGAGGTTACTCGATTTTTAGAAACCAGGGGGCTTATACGTATAAAATTTACACTTGGACGGAGAATGATCCTAAAAGCGAAGTGTCGCTAAAACTATTGATTTTTATGAGATATTTTAGGTTCAAAAATAAACTTTAAGGCTTTCAAATACAATACAACTTCTGCGATTTGCGAAATGTTTGTATTTTTTTGGTAGTTCAACAAAGTACCTAATTTGTTTAATTGCAATATTAATATTGTTGCCCATCGCGCAACCTTTCGAAAATTTAATATTTTTTAGATTTCGACTTCTCTAAAAAATTTTTACCCAAAAACGCAACATTTGCAATTCTCGCAGGAATTTTATGAGTGGAATTGCAAAAATGCAACATTAATTTAAAAAACGATGATGTGCGTTATGCATACAGTTTTGCAAATCATATAATAGTATATTCGCAATGGAGAGAAGCAGAAATAACAATTTGCAAAACCTTCGGTATTTTCGCTGGGGAGTCATAAACAAAATAATAATTTGTTTATAATTAATAATGTTGCCAAGTAGTAAACAGTTTGCAAATCTAATATGATGTAGTACTTAGTTAATTATTACTCAGTACGATTTTCAAAATTTTTGGCAAGTTTATAAAAGTAACTAATTTGTTTAATTGCAATTTTAATATTATCGCCGGCCGAGCAACGTTTTGCAAATTTTATAATTTTCAAATCACGACATTTTTAACATTTGCTACCCAAAAACTCAAACTTCGCAATTTTTGATGGAATTGTAGGAGTCGAATTGCAAAAAATTTAACAATAATTTAAGAAACGATAATTTGCGTTATTTATTCAGTTTTTCAAATCATATAATAGCCTCTTTTCAATGAAAAAAATCAGAAATAACATTTTGCAAAACCTTCGGAATTTTCTCTGGGGAGTGATTAATAAAATAATAATTTGTTTATAATTATTAATGTCGCCAAGTTGTAAACAGTTTGCAAATGTTATACATATAACGTTCGTGATAAGTTGTTCATCGCTCAGTACTATTTGCAAAATGTTTGTAATTTTTGGCTAGTTTAATAAAGTAACTAATTTGTTTAATTGCAATTTTAATATTATTGCCGGCCGAGCAACGTTTTGCAAATTTGATAATTTTCAAATCTCGACATTTCTAACATTTGCTACCCAAAAAAACAACCTTCGCAATTTTCGCTGGAGTTTTAAGAGTCGAATTGCAAGAAATTTAAAAATAATTTAAAAAACGATAATTTGCGTTATTTATTTAGTTTTGCAAATCATATAATAGTCTCCTCTCAATTAAAAAAAGCAGAAACAACATTTTGCAAAACTTTCGGTATTTTCGCTGGGGAGTGATTAAAAAAAAAAATTGTTTATGATTAATAATATTGCCGTATCACGAACGTTTTGCAAATTTAACCACTGGTCTATATCAGCAATTACACTTTTCGTTCAGCATTCATCATTTTAGTTGAAAATTCATCTTCAGAGTGGAAAATCAAACCAGTTTTTTCAACCTGAAAATATAACTATTCCATTATTGGTTACAAATTTATATTCTGAATTCAAAATTGATCTGTTCTATTCAAAAATTCTATTTGCTTGAAAATTCGTCTATTTTATTTAGGATTCAACTATTTTTTTTGAAATTCATCAACTGTTTTTTTTTTCAATTTAACTGGTAGAAAATTTGTTGTTTTTTTTTGGAATTCAATTTTTCCATCTGAAAATGTAACTGTTACATTTTTTATAGGAGACTTATTTACTTGTTTTAAAAATTCAACCCTTTGGTTGACAAATGTATACCAAACAAACTTTGTGGAAAATTCATGTATTTTGTTGAAAAATCATCTCTTTGAGCAGAAAATTAATCTTCTTTTTTGAAAAATCATAATTTTGGTTGATAATTCAACTACTTTGTTAAACATTCGTGCACTTTACTTGAATCCAAGCAGTTAATTTTATTATTGGCTCACCTTCTTTAGTCAAAAATTTAACTGTTTTGTTGAAATTTCGTCTTTTCTAATTGAAAAGTCATACATGCATGAATGAAAAACGAGACATTGAATCTTTTGTTGGGAATTCATCTTTTATCTTTGAGTTTTTTTAATAACTTTTTTATAAAGCCTTCTATGTTGTCGAAAATTCTACGCACTATAGAAGAACTCATTAGAAACGCGAAAAAAATGCAAAATAAAGTAAAGAAACAAAAACGGTTGTAACGAGGGTTGGAGGGGCGGGAGGGTAAAATATACAAAATTCATTTTTACTTTTAATATTTTCTTTGAATAATAATAGAAAGTTGTGGGTTTTCTGAAATTTTTAATTTATTGTCTAATTTTCACTTGTGATAAAAATTAAAGAAATTTAATAACCATAATTCTCTAAACAATTTATTATAGTTCATAACTATCTTCTCTTATTATAACCTCACTAAGGGAAAAGTTGAAAAAAGTGAAAAAGTGCAGAACCCCCGCAACTATCTAGCATCACTATAGGAGAAGGTAGTTGCAAACAATAATAATTTTTTCAAACAATTATTTTTGCTGAATTTCATTAATTTTTACCACACTTTAAGTGTAAAGTGGATAAAAAGTGGAAAATTTTAGAAAAAACTGAAACTCTCTAGCATTTTTCTAGGAGAATATTATTATATAAAATAATAAATTATTCAAAAAATTATATCTGTTAAATTTAATTGATCATTGCCTCGCTCTAACCCAATTTTTCAATTATGGGATATTTTTGGGGCCCTATAAAACAGCCTTATGGGGGTGAAATTTTGAAAGTAATTACTCATTTGTATTCTATAGCTAATTGTGAAGAAAAATGTTGAGTTCCAATAGGATTTGCCTGATATTTACGATTCTGAATAAAATTTACAAAAACGCCTTTTTTCTTATAGGAAATACGTGTTAAGTTTCATAGGATTTGAAGAACCACTATTTATTTTTTTAGCGCATTTAAATATTTCTATACTTATAAGTATTTGAAAAAAAGTTTATTTAAGAATTAAAGTATGTTTATAAATTCTGGATTCGTGAGGACGTACTTTTTCAAATTTTATCTTTGACCTTACCCTTCGGTAACTGGGGTCTTTATCATGAGACGATATTTGCAGACAACATTATTCGGCTCCTCATCATGTTTTTGAACAATATTTACCTTGGTCATGGGAACGATATTTACAGAGTTTTCAAATTTTCTGAGAAACATGACTTTAATCGCAACAACAAGTTCGAGTTCATATAAGTTCAAGTTCATATGAATTCTTTAAATTATTTTTTATAAGAATATCCTTGGTGAAAAAGATATGCATAGTGAGAAATATTATGTATAACTTTTCCGTGTCGCAAAAAGTTTCCGGTGTTCCAAGGTCCATAAATAAAACGACGAATTAATAAAAATATATAGTTTGCAACGTTTCGGACGTCATATGGTCCCTTTTCCGCCTGGGACTATTTTTCAGATATTTTTATATAAAAATAAACTGCGTTCAAAATTCAAAAAATTAAAATGTCCAAGCATTTGGACTGCCTTAGATTAGGGCAAATTTTTTGATATAGGGAAAATATTATAAGAATACAGAAGAAGAAAAAGCAAAAGATATCATTTATTAATAGTTTTAAAAAATTGTATATAATCTACTACGACTTTTTTTAAATAACAGAAAAGCTATAGCCAGACAAATATTTTGAAATAAATGATGGAGCAACATTGCTGTTGTTTTTCACCTTCCTGAAAAAAAAATAAAATTGTTATTCTCATAAATTAAGAAAAAAACATACCAACAAAATATTTACTTCAATCATTCAAAGCTTTCTTTGTAAAACTTGGTTACCTCCACGTGGTGCATATTGGAAACTATTTCATTAAAACGTATATTTAATTTTATTTCCCAAAGTAATTAAATATATATTTTAAGAATGCACAAGGGTTCCTTTTTTGCAAAAAAGCTATAGGGAAATTTCAACTAAGAATAATAGTATCTTCTTTCAATATTTGCAAGAAGCTTGGAAAAATATCAATATAACCTATTGCAGAATTATTTTATTTGAGAATGTATAATTTTTTGTTTAAGCTCAAAAAATGAATCTATGTCTCTTTTACATTATTGTATAATTTTTTTGTTCCATTTCATGTGCAATTGTTTGTAAATACAGGTCAATCAATTTCGTCTCAGATCAAGAAACCTTTTCTATTCTTGCATATCAACTTTCAGTTATGCTGATAGAACAAATTTGACTATAAAATAAATTCTAATATTATAAATGACCATAAATTTCTCACTTTCCTATTCAATTTTTTATTCTTACATGAATTTCGAATTATATTTATAAAAAAAGTTTCACTGTAAACAAACTTTTATGATTAATAATTCTTATTATTACGTTTTATTATTTTACACAATGTATTTCTAATACTTTATATTCCATAATAGGTTATCTGATGAGGAAATCGCTCTGATTCCGAAACTTTATTGTACAATTCTAAATAAATAGTCTAGAAAAAGTCGAAAAGAAGTGTTTTTCCTTACAAATTTCAATTTTTTCATTTCAATGTATTTATGAGTTATTAAGTTTCAGATTAAAAAAATATGCTTAAAATAAATAAAAAGCTTGATTTCTTTCAAAGAGCCGATGTTAAAAGAACTATATCTAAGGCTGATGCTTTTGATTTAATTATTTAAATAGGTCTTTTTAGCTGAGAAGGTCTTACGCAACATCTTTCTCAATAAAAAAATTTCACTGAGATACAGATTGAAAACATTTAAATTATTTTTTCAGATTTATCAGTTTTTGAGCTGCCCTTATTTTCCTAATATTGAGAAATTTCATCTCAAAAGATGCCTTGAATTTTAAATCATGAAATTTTTTGTCATCGCTGTGATCTTTTTGATTCCTCTGAATAAGAAAAAAATTATATATAATTTCGGCAATATTTCTTCATTTCAGAAATTCATCAGAAATAGCACGTGCATGTAAATGTTATATACATATAATTTTTTAAGGTCTTATAAGTGATTAAAATTAAAATTCCAATTGTCGAGCAATGACTTGTGGCTTTTTGTAAATGCTGTTTTGCTCGATCGAGTTCATACCTCGAAGGATACAAAGAAAATAGAACAATTTTGAAAAATGACAAAATATTTGATTATTTCAATAGAAAAAATTAGCTGTCTACTATAAACAGCAGATTAATCCACATTTTGATACATTTTATTTTCATAAATCCTATCGGGACGACTGGATAATCCCGACAAATAAAATTCCCGACACTGTGTGATTCCCGAATTGGAAAATTCTCTAATGATAAAATTCCTGAAATTATGAAAAATCAAAAAATAAAAATCTGGAATCAGAAAATTCCCGAATAATAACATTCCCGCCCAGTTTATAATATTACCAAATTGGAAAATTCCCGAATAATAAATTTCCGACAAAAAATTGCCGAATTTGAACAATTACAAAAATGGTTTTTCATTAAATATTATTTATTCATGAAAAATACAATTATTGTTTAATTGTATGAAGATTATAATATATAATCATATAATTTTAATTGTATGAACATTTTATTTGAAAAATGAATTTGAAAACACGTGGGTCTCGAATGAAGATAGAAATTTCTTCCTAAATTAGGGTGGTCCAAAATTTGTTTTTCGAATTTTTATGAATGACGCCCAGAAATATGTTCGAATCCACACGAAATTACAATCCATTTTTTCAGAAAGAATTATATTTAGAGGAGATGCAAGCACAATTAGCCATATAGTACGAATGAAATATTATCTTTCAAATATCATTCATACTGATGATTAGATGTTTGAATACATTTTTTAAAGAAATTAATATTGTTTTTAGCAATTTTCTCTTAGAACGGAGATAGAAAGTCGCAGTTTTTACCAAAAATTTCCACTTTTTGTCCAATTTTCAATTGGGGAGATGTTATTAATGTTTTTAATGTTCATTTAATTTTACGAATATGATTGCTTAAACAATTGACTATTATTGCTAGTTTCTTCTGAAATTTCCAACTTTTTGTTCACTTTCCACATGGAGTGAGTTGAATAATTAATTGTCAACAAAATATTTTGTTTCCGCAATTTTTCCTTATTATTACTGATATTCAATTTTAATAATGATACAAAGTTGCTGTTTTTTCTGAAATTGACAACTATTTGTATGTATAAAACTATTTGTCTACTTTTCTCGTAGGGTAAGTTAATAATCAAATCAATTCAGCAAAAATAATTATTTAAACAAATGTTTATTGCTTATAACTATCCTCTTCTTTATTGAGGCGATATACTTGTAGATCCATCTGAAATATTTAACTTTCACCCACTTTTTACTTAATGCTAGAAAGTTTTTTTTTCTGAAATCTTTACTCTAATTTGACTATTTAGTTATGAACAAATAATAAGTGATCCTCAACAAGAATCATTTTTTAAATAGTATTTTACTTTTAAGTAAATTCTTTTTCTTCTTTTCCCATTGAAAAAATTAATTTAAACAAAAAAGCTATCTTACACAAGACACTAAAACAATGAATTTTTAAGATCATTTTTAAAATATGTTTCTCTCTAATATTTATTTATCATTTCTTCAGAACTAAAAAGGCAAAGCAAAGTTAATCATTTCAGAAGAAACTGCAACTTTCTAGTACGTATCTAAAAAAAAATAGTTATTACCAATAATAAATTGCTTAAACAACTATTTTTATTAATTTGCATTAATTATTATCTTACTAAGTGAAAAATGGGCAGAAAGTTTGAAATTTCAGAAAAAAACCGCAACTATAGTTATTGATAATAACAGCTATTGACAATAATAATTTGTTTAAACAATTATTTTTTCTCAACTTGATTAATTATTGAGTCACTCCAAGTAAAAAATAGACAAATAGTTCAAAATTCCAGATAAAAACTGCATCTTATTACCACAAAGCAAAGAGAATATTAATAATAAATTGTTCAAACAATTATTTGTGCTAACTTGGATTAAATATTACTTTACTCTTGTTGAAAAATGGAAAAAAGTTAAAAAATGCAGAAAAATATATTTTAATTAATAATTGCAGCTATTTTCTCACAATAAGAAAAATTTTGTATCAAAATATCAATTTCGCTTATCTTCACAATAACAAATTTTGACATTCGTAGTCAAGGACTGTTGGTTAATTCTATGATGTCTGCACGACGAATCGATTTCCATCTATAAAAAAAATTCGCTTTATCATTGAACTTCAAAAATACATGTGTAAGATTGCGCAAAAATTTTGAAAATCATAACATTTCCTTTTAGGTTCCTAAATATATATATATATATATATATATATATATATACTT
This sequence comes from Andricus quercusramuli, assembly GCA_932178445.1. Taxonomy (NCBI): domain Eukaryota; kingdom Metazoa; phylum Arthropoda; class Insecta; order Hymenoptera; family Cynipidae; genus Andricus; species Andricus quercusramuli. Next base: position 128,647 of record CAKNXH010002192.1, on the reverse strand, counting down.
TTTCATTTTTACGATTGTCTTACGGAAGGAAACAATATTCTTCTTTTGCTCCTCTACTTATGTATTATTATAACATTTGGATATTTTCACTTTTTCATAGTAGTGTTTGAAAATATGTTTATTTATATATCTGAAATAGGGCCTACTAATTGCTTGGTAAAAATTAATTAATTTTTTAGGGATGTACATTAATTAAAAAAGGTTAAAAAAAGTTCCATGAAAGATTGCTTTTGTGTCCAATTTTCAACATTATTGAGAGAATGTGAAGGTGATATTTTGAAACTAGGCTACTGGTACAAAATGAAAAAAATAAATATCATTTACACCCTTGATCTATTTCACCTTACTTTGTGATTGTCGAAACGTTCAAAAACATTTCTGACTATACGGAAACGAAGTTCAATGATGAAGCGAATTTTTTCAAACAAACAATCCTTGACAGCGAATGTCAAAATTTGTTATTGTGAAGATGAATTGATATTTCTAAACAAAATTTTTCTTTTCTTGAGAAAATAGCTGCAATTATTAATTAAAAGATATTTTTATAAAATTTTGGTTGGCTGACCTTTGGCATCAACTGTTTCTTAATTTATAGAAACAATTTTGTTTGAAAAAAGTAAAATATCTTGTTCAAAAGTAGAATATAAAATAGCGCTAATCACCCTTTTCTGTAAAGAAAAAATTTCATTTATTTTCCAGAAAAGTAACCGGACACTTTTTCTACAGATTGTATAAAAAATCTTATATGATTTGCAGAAGTTCCTATAATTATAGCGACGAAATTCCAATCGATACAGTATTAATGACACTATTTTTTTATTCAATTTACATATAATTCTTTAAAATGAGTAGATTATTTTTCCCATTAACAAAATGTGACATACCGCGGATACCATAATCTGACTATACTTTCAATATTTTTTTAATATTTAAAAAATAGAAAAAATACATTCTCATGATATTTGCGCATGGTCAATTTAACATTTTAAACTTAATCGATTATAATTGTAATGTTTTTTTTTTTCAAATTGAATTGAATTCATTCTATTTGACCAAAATTTTACATGAGATTTAATTTACGACATTTTTTAATTTATCTGCCACATAAATGTAAGAAATCATTTTATTTCTATATCAAAAATTTATTTTGTAATTTAAAGGGCGAATTTTAAGGGTTTCAATAGATTTCAAAGGCTTTGAAATATTTTAGGGTATTTTCGGGTATTTCAATAATTTGAAAGAATTCCAAATGATTCGCAAGACTTTAGGGTATTTTTAAAACTTCCAAGGAATTTTCAAACATTTTCAAAATTTTAAAGATATTTCAAAAGATTTCAGAGGATTTCCAAGAATTTAAATCAATTGAATCATTTTAATTCTATAGGATTTTACCAGATTTCCGAGAATTTCAATGAGTTTAAGTTATTCAAAAGATCTCGAGATATTTTAATAATCCTTTAAACAATTTGTTGGGTTTCAGAAATTGGAAGAGATTTTCTAATATTTTTTGCAATTAATTTGTATTCATTTGGAAATAACCCTAAATTCTCATTATTTTATCCTGAGTTCTTTTAAATTTGTTGAAATTCTCTTGATTTTTTTAATTCACTTGAATTCTTCTAACTTCACTCAATTCTACTCAATGAAATTGATTTTTTTTTTAACTTTAATTTTCAACCAAACATACGAATTTTCTATCAAGAAAATTAACTTTGTACCAAAATAGGCAAATTTCAAATGAAATGATGAATCCTCAACCAAAAACATTACTTTTCAACGAAATAGTTCAACTTTTAACCAAGTTGTTGCATTTATAACAACAAAAAAAAGAATTCTCGAACTAAATGTAAGATTTGATATTTTAATACAAAAGGATTTAATTTCAAATCCAAAACAGTTCAATTCATAAAAAAATTAACAAAAAAGTTTAATCCTGGAGCAAAAAGAAAACTTTTTAACCAGGAAGATTTTTTTCCTGCCGAAAAAGACAAATTTTCAGCAAATGGTTACATTTATAATAATAAAATGTAGTAAAATATAATAATAATAGTTGATAATAATTAATCTGGAAAATATTCAAAATTTTAAATTAAAAAGATTTTATTTCATCTGAAAAGATGAATTTTCAACAAAATAGTTGAATCTTCAACCAAAAAAGATTTTAATTTTAAACCAAACAGTTGCAATTTAAATTAAAAAATAAAATTTCTACTAAAGGAGATGAATGTTCAAACCAAGAAGTTGATTTTTTAATCTAATGTTTGAAAAATAAATTATAAGAAAATAAAAATTTAAATAAATTTAAAATAAAGAAAAATTTGAATAAATTTAAAACAAATAATTTTTTAAATAATTATTTGCTTACTTTTCTTTTTTTATTTGCTTCAAGGTAATATAAATTGATTTTCTTATGTTTCTCGAGAAAATTCCGTAAGATTTTAGAAAGTTTCAGATATGTCGAAAAAGTATCTAGAAAATTTCTAAGCATTTTTTTGATATCAGAGATTTTTTTCGAAATTTGAGGAAGAATTTAAGTAATTTAAAAGATACTTAAGACATTTTGACGCTTCGAAAATTTTTAGAATATTTGTAAATTTCGGCTATCTTTCAAAGTTTTACAATATTTTTAATCTCTTCAGAATTCCAATAATTGGTGCTCTCACCCTATCTTTTAAAATGATTCAAATTTTTCCTAAAATTTGAAAATCGTTTAGAATGTTTAGAATTTTTCTGAATATTCTTTTTAAATAGTTTTTGTGAAATGAAAAATCAATTGAAATTTCCCATAAAATTTCAAGAAAATGTTTTTTACTTTCGAAAACATTCAATATTCTTAAAAAACTTCCAATAACTTTTTGTTCAAAATCATCAAAAATCTAGATTTAAATTTTTTTTTAATTTTGTAATTTTTCAAAATTGAAAATTTTGGTTTTGAAATGTTCTACATTCCCTCACAAAATTTTAGGAAATCGTTTGAAATATCATAATATTTTGTTTAAATTAATTTTTCTTTAATTTATTCTTCAAAATCTTCAAAAATCTATATTTGCTTTAAAATTTTTCGGTACCAGTAACCATAAAATTACATTTCTTGAACTAAAATACTCGAATGTGTTCCATAATTTCCTTTTTATCGTCTGTGTGAAAAAGTTTACAAATCATATTCTGCTAGTAGATTTTTGAGAACATAATTATTTCTTAATGTTAAAAAAACAGTTGCAATTAAAATATTTTTTTCATCAATAGTATTTAGAAACGTTCAGAATTAATTTTTATCAATTTAATATGGTCGAAGGGTTATGATTGAATATTGAATATTGAATTTTGTCGTTTTTAAAAGATTTGGTAAATAATTTAAACAAAGAATTGTTGTCTTTATTATTAAAGAATTTTTTTACATTTAAATTCTATTCTTTACAAATAAATTCGTAAAATTAAATTTCCTCATTTGGAAATTTCGATTTACAGAATTCTTGGCAATTCAGGTCAGTACACCGACCTGAATTCGCTGTATGTCATGTTTACGCTGTATGCAACTAATCAGGTATTCAACAACAATGAGTGCGAGATTTTCGAGAATTTCCTTCTACCTATTTGTTTAGATATTTTGGGACGACTGAAAAATCTCGAAAAATAAAATTCTCGACACATTAACATTCCTGAATAATAATTAAATTACCGAAATTATAAATTTGCCGAAATACGAAAATCCCGAATTGGAAAATTCCCAAATAATAAAATTCCCGAACTGCTTATAATATTGCCGAATTGAAAAATTCCCGAATGATAAAATTCCCGACACGAAATTTCCGAATCATAAAATATGTGAATTAGAAAATTCCCGAATTTAAATAATTAAAAAAATGGGTTTCTAATAAATATGATTTATTCATTAGAAATACAATAATCAAATATTTTAATCAAAGAAACATTTTTTAATATCTGAAGTTTTTAAAATTATCTCCAAATTAAAACAGCAATAATTGTATAAAAATATTATTAGAAAATAAATTTAAAAACATGTACGCTTTGAACGAAAAAAATTCTTTCTGCATTTTCTCCGATTCTATTAAGATTTTTGGAACAAACTTGACAGGATTCAATTCACCACTGATTTATCTACAAATTCCTTCTTATTTTTTTTATTCAAAATTCCATTTTCGAGAACGTTTTTTTATTCATTTTCAATACTAGGCACATTTTACAAGCAGAAGTTTTCATCCAGAAACATATTTGTTTCAATTATTTTAATTTTAAATTCAAACAATAATTTCGAAAATCGTCAATATCTAAAAAAATCCTCTGTTAATAATACTTGATTATTGTATTTTCAATGAATATTTATTATTTTTTAAACAAAATATCAATTCTTTGAATTCGGAAATTTTCTAATTTGGGATTTTTCTAATTCAGATATGGGACGACTGAAACACCCAGAAAATAAAAAAAATAAAAATTTTGTATTAAAATGTGCATCAGGGGGTCCAAAAATGCATTGGATTTCTTTTAGTTTTCATGAAAAACGCCTAGAGATTTGTTTGAATCAAAAAGTTAAAACTCAAGCTTTCTCTTCACAATTAGCCATAGAATACAAACAAAATATGACTGTTTAAATATCACCCCCATAAGTCTGTTTTAGAGGGACCCAAAAAAACCCCATAAGTGAAAAAATGATTTTGCGAGTTTTTGTCGCTAATTATGTTTTTTTTTTGCGGAATTTTAGAAGCAAATTTTTTCTGATACATGAAGCTCTACTTCATACTATAATTATATGTTAACATCAATTTTTTGAACAATTTATTATTGTTTCTAGCAATTTTCTCTCCGAATAGAGATAGAAAGTTGCGGTTTTTTTCGCTAATTTTCCACTTTTTGTACAATTTTCAATCAGGGAGAGGTGATAGTTAATTATTTTAACAAACATAATGGTTTCAACACTCAATTGTTATTGTTAATAATATTATATTTGAATAACGCTAGAAATTGCGGTTTTTTCTGAAATTTTCAACTTTTTGTTCACTTTTCACTTGGAGTGAGTCAATATTTTATTTAATATAGCAAAATAATTTTTTAAAGAAATTAGCGTTATCTATAGCTATTTTCTTCTATATTAACACTAGAATGCTGTTTTTTAAATTACTTGGGGCTAACTGACGTTTGGCACCAACGACGTTTGGTTCATTTTCCAAAAAATGATCAGGACACATTTTTTTACAGATTGTACAAAATATTTCAGATGATTTACAGAAGTTCCTCTTATTATAGCGCCAAATTCCAGTTCATTCAGTATTAATTACACTATTTCTTATTCAATTTACATACTATTCTTTGGAAAAATACCTTCTGAAAATATTTCCAAATGGTTAATTTTACGGCTTAAATTAAAATAATTAATTTTATTGAATTTCTTTGAAATAAATTAAATTAATGAATTTAATTTTCTTCATTTGACTTGAATTTTCTATAAGATTTAATCTACGACATTTTTTGAAAACTTATCTCTCACATAAATGTATTAAATCATTTTATTTTTATATCAAAACTTTATTTTCAAATTAAAGAGCAAATTTCAAGGGTTTTTAAAAGATTTCTAAGGATTTGGAATATTTTAGGGTATTTCTAAAGATTCTAAGGTATTTTTAATGGATAACAATGATTTGAAAGGATTTCAGGGAATTTAAAAGACTTTAGAGTATTTTTGAAAATTCCAAGGAATTTCCTAGAGCTTTAGAAAGCTTCAAGGATTTCAATAATTTGAAAGGATTTGCAAGACCTTAGGCTATTTTCTAAACTTCCAAGGAAATTTCAAAAGTTTGACAAACTTGCAAGAGATTTTAAAAGTTTTCGGGGGGAAAATTTGAGTCTTTTTATTTCTAAAGAATTTTATCAGATTTCCGAGATTTTCAATGATTTCAAGTTATTTGAAAGCTCTCAACATATTTTAATAATTTTTGAAGAAATTTATCAACAAACTTTGAGGGATTGCCTGGTGTTTTAAAGATTGTAAAATATTTCAATTTTTAAAATGCTTTAAACAGTTTCAAGGGATTTTGAAAGATTTCAAAGGATTTTTAATATTTTAGGGAATTCAAAGAGATTATTATATAATATTTTTTAAAAATATTTTAATGGATTTCAAGATATTTAGTCATGAGAAGTGAGAGATTTTGTAGGGTTTCAAAAATTGGAAGCGATTTTATAATATTTTTTGCAATTAATTTTAATTCATTTGGAATTGACCCTGAATTGTTATTTATTTATCTTGAATTCTTTTTAAACAAATTTGAATTCTTTTGAATGTTATGAATTCACTTGAATTCTTCTAACTATTCTCAATTCCACACAATAGAATGGATTTTTTTGAATTTTTAAAAGTTTTTATTTGATTGAATTCTTAGTTATGTCATCAATTAATTGAGAATAAACTGAATTTTTCTAGGCTTATTTCAAACTTACACAATTTAATGATTTCTTTCATATTTTGGAATTGTTTTCAACTCACTTGATTTTCATGAATTTCATCGAATTCTTCTCATTTCCCTTAACTTCAAATTTTATAAATATAAATGATGAATTTTCATATTCCATTCATGAAAGATTTTATATTAAAAAGTATTACAAGATGACAATTTTCATCTTGATATATTAATGGTCAGGGAAAATGAGAAATTAGTCAGGGAAAAGTCAACGGATTTTAAAAACGAATTTCTGCGCCCGGTCTGTAATATCAGTCAAAAAATATTATTTCTATATTAAATGAAAAATTTTCATTTTTCTATATTTTCATTGCATTATTTAAAATCTTAATTTGAATAATTAGTTTCCAAAAACCGAAGCTTACCACAAACAATTGATTTTTTCTTGTTTTCTTAAAAATGTTGTCATAACAAAATTCCAACTTTCAAAATAGCAATTATTATGAAGACAATTGAATTAACAAAATACTTCAAATTTGAATTTAGTGCTGTCAAAAAACGAAAAACAACTATAACTTAGTAGTAACCAAATGCAAAATTTCAAAATAACGATGTTTAAACCATTTTTATCTCTTCGAGAGACAGGGGAGACCACCCTACAGTGGATAATGAACCTACAGTAGATAATCATTAATTAAAAGCATAAACATAAGTAGAATGATTAATTACAAATTTTTAATTAAAAACGCATATAGTTTCTTGCCTATTTATGAAACTAAATAAATTATTCAACATAAATTAGTATTATAAATTAATGATTATATACTGTAGATTTGTTACCCACTGTAGGGTGGTCTCCCCTACTCATCTCCGAAAATATGGAAAACCTCTAAAGTGTCGATTTTTAAGGGACACTTGTCATAACACAGGATAAAAAGTAAAAAAGTGTGTCCAATTTTGGGCAGATCAAACAAAAATTAACTTTAGGGGAAGAGCTTTGGTTCAAAAAAATAATTATTTCAATTTAAATAATAAAATCAAAATATTGAAAAATTTTAATTTTCATCTGTTATAAACATAGTTGAATTTTCGAACAAAAAAGATAAATTCTCAACGAAAAATGTGATAGTTTATATTTCAATCAAAAATTATTTTTATTTTGAATGAAACACAATTAAATTCGTCCAAAAAAGACATATTATATTTGAAAAAATGAAGTTTCCACCAAAAGGTTGAATTTTCAACCAAATATACGAATTTTCCGTCAAAAAGATTAGTTTTCTACCAAAATAGGTAAATTTTCAAATAAAACGATGAATCTTCAATTATATAAAAAGATTTTAAATTCCAATCTGAAACAGTTTAATTAATTTAAAAAGTCAGCAAAAAATATAATCCTCAACCAAAAAGAAGACTTTTCAACGACGAAGATTCTTTCCCTGCCAAAAAAGTCAAATTTTCGACCAACGATTACATTTTCAACCAAAGAGAATAATTTTGAACCCAAACGATAAATCTTCAACAATCAATCTTGTTCCAATTCGATACATTTTTAACAAAGTAGTTTAACTTTCAACTGATTAATTGAATTTTTAAACAAAAAAGATGTATTCTGAATGAAAAATATCATAGTTGATAATTAAACTGAAAAAACATGAATCATTTTGAAAAATGTAATAGAAGTCGAAAGAAACTTAAGAAAATTGTCTAAAATCTACATAATTATTAATTGCATAAGACAAAATTGATAAAATATTGTTCAAAATATCTTTTTACGAACCAAAAAGGATATGGTATGGTTTTTAAAATGTTTGCGCAATCTTACACATGTATTTTTTGGTTTGTAAAAATACATTTCGAAAAATTTCTTTCCGAAAATTTTTTTTCCGAATGGCTCAATTTGTTACAATAATTTTCTGAGTATGAAAATCTTATTAATTCCTATATCTTTTTTGTTCCCGATTGAACCTTTTACTAAATGCATGGAAAATCCTGGAAAATTGTTTAGATTCAATATCTACGTTTATAGGTGAATAAGTCTATGAAATTATCCTAAGAACTCTTAACAGTGTTTACAACTTCAAAACATGCTTGTAACTCAAGAAAATATTGAAATGATCACTATTTTTGCAAGAACTTTTTACAAAATTGGCCAAATTCATAGTGCCTAGGCTTATTTGTCCCATAATTTTTTTATTCTTTTTTCCTATTATTATACCATCAATATCACGTATCATAGAGACACTAATGTTCTTTTAAATCGTCACTCTGTTTTGCGAGTTTAAAACAAAATTATATTTTATTTATCGGAAATATTTTTTTATTTTTCAAAACCTGAAATTGAAAACAATTCTATTATTCAGATGATATTCGAACGCACTTGAAAAATCACAGCATTATTTGGGTCAGTCCGTGAAAAAGTGCTTGTCACGTCTACGAAAACACTATAAAAGGCAGCTGTATCAACCACTGCTATCAGTCTCCAAATATTTAGTCTCTTGCTCACGAGTACTACTTAAAAAAAAATCTTGACTGGAAAAAGAATCTGGAAATTGATTCCGATTTCAAGATGAGGGTGACTTTCTTACTAATAATGTGTAAGTAATAACTATCTAAAAATACATAATTTAATGTGGTCCAAATTTATACATGTAAAAATTCGAATTTCGATTTTTGGTGATCGACCCCCCTGCCCTGCCACAATTTGTTCACTTTCCGAAAAAAGGAGTCCATATTTTTTTCAACGTTAACCCGTGCTTCCGGGCTGTTGAAAAAAAAGGATAAGTTCCACCCTATAAATTTCAATTTTTACACCCAAATACAAATTTATTGTGCCCGGGAAATGCCCTAAAAATTCAAAATAGCAGTTTTATATCAGATTCATGTTGAAGACGGTATTTTCTGAATTATTTTTACCTACTGTACACCTATATACCTATTTAACTTATACCTATCTACTCTATACCTATATACCCATATACACACTACTATTTTCCAACCGAGCAAGTCACGCCTACCCCGAAAGGGAAATGGCTTAATGGTATAATAATTTTAATATGAATTATTTCTAATCGATGAATGTTGAGCTTCCAAGTATATTTGAAAATAATTTTGAATTGTTTAAACAATTATTATTTATCCAAACAATTTTCTTCTCCTGTAAGTCCTGAAAAGTTATTATCTTTTGGGATAATTAATATAAAGTTGATGAATCTCAAGAGTATTACATATTGTTCAAAATCGGAGTGTCTTGGCGTCCCGAAATTCGGGATGACTAGCCACATATTTTTCATAAGCTTGGCTAGTCGTCCCGAATTCTCGGGACGAGCTAGTCCATCCCCTTTTCCAGCTTCCCCAATTTTTCGGGACGACTAGACGCAGCCGTTCAAAATATTTTGTAATAATTTAAACTACTTTTATTTGTTTAAACAACTTTTCTCCATAAAATCGTAAAAAGTTATTATTTTCTGAAATTAATGACACAATTAATAAATGTTAAGAGTAATATATTTTTAAAGGATTTTTGGTAATTATTTGAATAATGTTCATTTGTTTAAACAATTTTTACTTTGTAAAGCGTGAAGAGTTTTATTTCTGAAATTAATGACACAATTATCAGATGTTGAGAGTAATATTTTCTTCTTGAGGATATTGAGCAACTTTTTTAACTTTTTTCAATTTGTTTACACAGTTTTTATTTGTTTGGACCAGTTTTTTCCTATAAATCGTAAAAGGTTCACTGGTGGAAACATTTTTACAAACAAGAACAAAAAACAAAGAATGGATCAAATTAAAGTAAAAAATGTCTTATTTTGCAGTTTAATGGCTTTTAATTAACAATTTTTCACTTGCAAAGTGATGAAAGCTTCCATTTTATACGCGTAAATTATTAAAGGTTTAAATTAAAAAATTTGTAAGCTTTAATTTCGATAGTTTAAAATTCAAAAGTATTCTATTTTGAGTATTTTAATTTGCAGTTTAGTTTTTATAACTTCAAATGAAAAAATGTGTATCTTCAAGAGTTCGAGTCTTTCATTTTTAATGACCGTGATCAATTCTTTCTTAATTGTTCAATTTTTATTTGCAGTCAAAAAGTTGTTCTATTTCGACCTAGGATGGCAAATATTGAGGACGTTGCAAAGACATAATTTTAAATTACATATATGAAGTTCGATCGATTGATATATATTTGGAAAAAAACCTCAAACGTAAGGTTTTTTGTTGTAAGATAACGATTATTCATTATTATCTTTTAATATTCTACCATTCCTTCAAAGTTTAAATACATCTAGAAGCTTTTTTTTTTAATAGGGATCATGTGCACGTCTCAATTTAAAATTAACTCATAGCAATATTCTAAATATTTGTTGTCCTAGGTCGAAAAAGAACAACTTTTTGGCTGCGAAACCTGTAAACTCCTCTAGATTCTTGTAGTTGTAAATTATTGTAGGAAACAAAAACTACAATAGAATACAACAATATACAATAGAATACAGAAAAGTACAAAAATTCATCAGAATAATAGAAAAAAATGTACTTTTCTATAATTTTGGTTGTAATTTACTGTACATATTTCTAGATTCCTGTAAAAATGTTTCCAACATTTCAACTTTTGTGAAATCTTGTATTTTTTTTGTAAAGATTTGTAATTTTTTACAATAATTTACCTAACATTTATAGTTTTTTATGAAGTCAAACGCCCGAATTGAAAAAATATAAAATCCTGTAGTTTTCTGTAATACCTCGTAGATTTTTACAACAAAGTAAAAGAGAAATATTAGGAAGAAGTTAAACAAATTTTTGAATTGTAAAAACTTATACTTCATTGCTAATTTTTTTAATGTTCTACAAGAAAATACAAGAAAAAATTAGCTATTAGTACTTAATTATATATTTTCTGTAAAACTGTGTACCTTTTATTGCAAAAAGTACATATTTTAATAGAAATTACAATTATAGAAATGTTGTGCATTCTTGTAAACATTTTTTCCACCAGTGTCATTCTTTTCTGCAATTAGTGACACAATAAACGAATGTTAAGAGTATTATTTTTTCGATTAAGATATTTAGCAATTATTTAAACAATTAATAATCGTTCAGTTGCGCCTTTTAACAGGGAAAGTATCTTATTATTTAGTATTTCCTTATCTTAGAACTTAGTGATTTCTTAGTGATTTTTAATTGTTTAAATAATGACGAATAATCTTGAAGACAAAAATATTAATCTTAGTATTCTTTAATTCTGTCACTAATTGCAGAAAAGAATAACTATTCACGATTTACAAGGAAGAAAATTGTTTAAACAAATTAAAATTGCTTATATAATTACCACATATCCTTAAAAATATATTACTTAGAACATTCGTTAATTGTGCCATCAATTCCAAAAAATTATAACTTTTTACGATTGTAAGGAGAAAAATTGAAAAAAAAAATTAAAATTGTTTAAATAATTCCCAAATATATCAAACTAGAAGTACTACTCTTGACATTCATCAACTTTATATCATTTATCCAGTAAGATAATAACATTTCGCGATTTACAGGGGGGGAAATTGTGCAAACGAATAATAATTGATTAAACTATTCAAAATGATTCTAAAGAATACTTGGAAACTCGTCCCTTATTGATTAAAGTAATTCATATTAACGAAATTCCGAAAACTACCGCCATCAGCACGAATTTGATGGAAAACTGCTATTTTGCATTTTTTGGGGCATTTTCCGGCCTCAATAAATGGTATTGAGGGGGTCAAAATTGAAAGTTATTGCTGGGTGGAAATTATTCGTTGAACATTCCTCAAGAGGCTACTATACTTCAATTCACAAAAAGTTTATAATAAGTACTTCTTTTTTATATTTTTTCGAAAGCCGAGATTTTTCCATTTAAAACCTTTTTCCGGAAAACGAACAAATGGGGGGGGGGGGGGGGGGGGCGATCACCAAAAATCGAAAGTCGAATTTTCGGACCAACCTAATATAAGTACTTGATATGAAAAGACCTTGATTCATAAAGAGCTCTTTTCATAAAATATACTGAAGATTAATTAATTATTCAACAAATATCAAAAATATGTAACTAAAATGAAGAAAGGGAGACTTATTCTCGACACACTATAACAGAGGGTCAAAAAATATATCGATTGAGAATGTACAACTATTTGGCCAGGCATCTGGTAGTTTGTTACCATGTTAACGGGTTAAAAAAATGACTTTTTAACAAAATAATTAAATTTTAAAGAAAATAATTGATTTTTCAAAATAAAAAGATGAATTCTCAACAAAAAAGTGCAATAGCTGATATTTCAACAACAAAAATGAAAATTAAAAAAAATTAATTTTAAAACCAAAAAGACCAATTTTCAACAAATAAACATTTTTCAGTCGTGAAAGAAAAAAAGTTCACCTAAATTGTTGAACCTTCAAGCCAGAAGACAAATTTCCTTTAAAAAATTTAACTTTTAACCAGAAAATATAAATTTTCAACAAAAAAATTAATTTTCAACCAAATAATTACAGTAAACCTTCATTTAAGAAAAGGCATTCAACTTTTACCCACACAGATGAGTTTTCAATTAGAAAAGGTCAGTTTTCAATGAAATAGTTGAACTTTGAGCCAAAGAGATCAATTTTCAACTAAAAATATAAATCTTCAACAAAAAATTGGTTCTCAACAAAGTGGTCCAACCAAAATTTTTAAACAAAACAGTTGCATCCTCAGGCAGAAAAGATTAATTTTCAACCGAACAGTTGCACTTTTATTCAAGAAAGATGCAATTTCGACTAAAATAGATGAATTTTTCAAACAAGAGTATCAATGCTTAACAAAATTGTGAAATTTTCAATAAAACAGTTGTCATTTTATCCAAGAAAGATGAAATTGCTACCAAAATAGATGAATTTTCAAATTAAACAGACAAGTTTCCAAACAATTAGTTGAATTTTCATCAAAATAAATGTTTAGTTTGACTTTTTAACAACAAAATATGAGTTTTAAATAAGAAGTAAATTTTCTATGAAGATACTTGAATTTTCACTCTAAAAAGACGATTTTTCAACAAAACAGTTAAATTTCCAACCAATTTCATTTTGAACCAAGATTTTTTAACATTAACATTTTTTTTTAATTTAAATTAATTTTACGCGTCTTTGAAGCTAAAATGCTTCAAATTTTAAAGTAATAAACTTCATCAGAAATTTCTAAACTCGTATGCTGCTGAGAACAGGGGGTGCGAGTCGGGAATCGCCCTCATTTCCTCATTTTCTCCCTGAGTTAGCGCGATTTCTTGACCTGTTTTAAGTGAGGAATGAATGACTTTTAACTCATTTTCACTTAGTGAATAGCCTCTCGGAAAACCGTGTTTGCGTAGATTATTTTTGAACTTAGAATGTTTATAATATTGAAAACAGAGATTTAGTACATTATATTAAAAAACACGTGAAAAAAGACATATTTAGTTTAATTGTAATTTTTTTATTGTTTAATATTGAAACTTAACATGGCTTTTATGAAATTCAACTTGGAATAAATAATAAAATATATTTTTATTTTTAAAGCCACCATAGTCTTATTCTCGGATACCTTTGCAGAGAAAGAAGAGACAAATAGCGCAGGGGGAAAGAATCCTCCGGTTGATCAGTCTGAAGTTGTGAGCATTACTTTCCACAAACAAAATTTTAAAAATAATACTCCCACTAATCAAAATTATATTTTTTGTACAGTTTAATAAGGGTGCTTGCGCCAGACAATGCGCGGTAAGTAAACAAAACTTTGCACGGTATTTTTCATATTGAAAAATGATTAGTTTTTCCAAAAATTGTGAACTAAAAAAATTTATTTTTAGACATCCATTACTCAATGGTGGTGCGGATGTGACGGCAAAGACTATAAATGCGTAGACACTTGCCGAAAACGTAAGTTGTGTAGAAAGACAATTTCTGAGTTTTCGAGTATTAATTAAGCGCATTTTCGAAATTTTTCTCTTACAAATGGTAAAATTTTAAACGCTTTAAATTTAAAATCTATCACTTTTGGATGCTTTCAAAATGATCATGATTAACTTTGAAAGATGCAATGCGAAATAGTTCAATTTTGAAAATATATTTACATTCTAAGTATAATATGTACCATTTGTTTAAAAGTATCAAATATTCGAAAAGATATGATTATGTTATGTACATTATGATAAAAATTATCCACTATTTCAGCGCCCGATTATAGATATGGCACAAAATGTCTTCCAAAGGATAAAACCCCGAGTAAGCGCCTGCAAGGCGACGTTTGCTATAGGCCGGACCCGAAGAACCCGCCGAAGAACCCGCCGAAGAACCCGCCGAAGGGGCCGAAGAAGCCTCCAGCATAAGAAAAAAATATACAATATCCTGAATTCCGAGAAGCTAAATGAAAATTTTGGAATAGCCTGCTACCCATATCTGAATTTTGATGCTTTCTGACGAATTTTTCATGTGGTTTATAATAAGACAAAATATTTTTATTCATTGCAACGTATATTATTATTTTTATCGTACATTTTAAATAAAGACACTTGACAATTTTACACATTCCACTAAGAAATACATATGTGAAAATGTAATTAATGCAATAAAAAATTAATGTGTGATAATTTCAAAAGTTTCATCATTTTCCTTGCTTATATTTTAGATTGTAATTAGTGCCAACTTATTTATGGTTTTACTAAATACTATAATCCAGTTTAATTCTTCTATGCGAGGTAAGGGTATCAGTCAGCGTATTAAAGTTGTACATGCAAAAACTATTCCACTAGTTCAATGATTATCAATGATTTTAGGTACAATCTTTTTTAAATTGGAAGCATTATAAGTCAAATAATTATAATTTAAAGGATTTGAAAATTAGACAATGTTTCGCAACAACAGATTTAAAATTAAAAAAATTTGCAAAGATTAAATAAATTTTGAAATATATTACAGATTTCAAAATGTTTTCTGAGAAATTTAACCAGAATTCAAAATTTTAATAATACTAAATGGAATGTTTTCAAGTTTAAAGAGTTCTTCCTTAATTCGAATTAGTAAAGATTCAACTAATTAAATTAGTACTAACATTTTTTTCTGATAAATTAGTTGTTTTTTTAAATTTCATTCATTGAAAAAGTAAAATAGATTCTGTATAACAGTCTCACTTAAACGCAAAAGTCATATTATCACTATTCATACAATTATGAAGACACACTTTACATAAATGATATAATTAAATAAATACATAAAAGTGGTCCAAAATTGCATTGGAATTTTTTTTCTCAAATTTTCATGCATAACGCCCCCAAATTTGTTCCAATTTAGACACTCCACAAACCCCATGATGCTCAACACGTATTTCCCATTTGAAAGAAGACGATTTTGTAAATTCTTGTTTAAAATCATTCATATTATATAGAATACAAATAAATGGTTGCTTTTTAAGTATTACCCGCATAAGTCTGTTTAATAGGCTCCCAAAAAACCCCATAAGTGGAAAATTGGGTTTTGCGTTTTTTTTGGCGATAATTATATTTTTTGCGGTTTTTGAAAATTACTTTTGTTTGTGAATAAATATTGATTCAAATTTGTTATGAATTTCATGATTTTTGATTTTTTACGTCAGTTTTGGTCCCTATCCGTGGCCGGAATAGTATTATTAAAATTGTTTGTGGTTTTTGAAAAATAAAATAAATGAAGTTTCAACCCCTATCCGCGGTTAGAATGCATTATATTATTAACTGCAAAATTTTCAAACAAACATAGCAATTTTGGAAAAAATAACAAATTTGTTATCAATTTAATGATTTTTGAATTTTTACTTCAGTTTTGGCCCCTATCCGTGGCCGGAATAGTATTATGAAAACATTTTGTGTGGTTTTAAAAGAATATAATTAATTAAGTTTCAACCCCTATCCGCGTTTTAAATGCATTATAATAATAACTGCAAAATTTACAAACATAGTTTTTTTTTCAAATACACATTATAATTAATTTAGGTCATATAAACGGTTAAATTCATAAATGATAAAAGGTATTGTCTAAGACAGGACTGATTCACATAGCCTTACTGAAGAGTCCGGTGAGTCAGTCCAGGACGAAACATAAAAAATCCAAACTTTATTTTAATTAAAAAAAAAAAAATTATATATTTCTTAAAAATTGATTGCAGAACAAAAATAAATACTATCGGCCCCAATGCCAACTGAAAAAATCTTCTTTACAGTCTTGATACTTACCAATTAATAACGATATCTTTCGAAAAAACAGCAAAGACATAATCTAACTATCTTCTGTTTGATAATTGCTGGAAGGTTGAGGTTTTTTTCTGGAATTTTCAATTTTGCTTTGGCTTCTCATTTATGAACAGATATTTAATAAACATTAGAGAGAATAATTTTTGAATAATCTCTTTCTTTTTTGTGAATATATTTTTCAAATAGTTGATAATATTATTATTTAGTATTTTTTTCTAACTAAAAAGTAAAAAAAAGAATAATATTTATAAAAAAAGCCGCAACTTTCTAGCATTACTCTAAAAGAAAATAGTTATAGGCAATAACTCATTGTTCGAACAATTATTTCTGTTGACTGGAATTGATTATTACCCCACTAAGTAAAAATTTGACAAAAAGTTTTAAATTTTAGAAAAAACCGCAACTATCTATCATTACTATAGGAAAAGATAGTTATAAGCAATAATCATTCTTTAACAATCAAATTCATTGAATTGCATCAATTGTTACCTCGTTTTAAGTAAGGTGTTGACATAGAGTGGACATTTTCAGATGAGACCGTAATTTTCCAACTATTATAAGAGAAAATTCCTATAAACTATAATAAATTGCTTAAACAATTTATTTGGACATCTAATTATTAACAAAATGTAAAACTGATGTATAAAAAACAATTTTTACTAAACAAACCTTGCGAAAAAATTATAATTAGCACGAAAAACTCGCAAATCCCAATTTTTCACTTATGGGGTTTTTTTCGGACCTTAAAAAATAACCTTATGGGGGTGATATTTGAAAAGAACTTTCTGATTCGTATTCTATGGCTAATTGCGAAGATAAATATTGGGGTTCAAGTCGAGTAGCCTAATATTGACGATTCTGAATAAAATTTACAAAACCGTCATTTTTCTAATGGGAAATACATGTTAAAGTCCATGGGTGTTGAGGAACCACTGAATACCATTTGAAAAAAAAAAACGATTTTTTTTTGTGGATTCGAATATTTTAGGGGGCGATGTACATGTCAATTCGAAAAAAGAGGATCACCCCAGTGCGCATGCATGCAGAAATAATTACTAATTGAATCATTATATTTTTACTATTTGTCAATGTCTGAATTGTAGCTACAGCGATTCAGTAACACCAAATATAAACTTCATAACTTAGGGGATTTTTCACTTATTGTATTGCTTGTAATGCTACAATTTTGCATTCAGTGAACAATTTTTAATTTCAAATTAAAAGCCTTATTAATTGAATAAAGCTAAATTGAAATATTTCTTACTATAATGATTTAGAATTATAATAATAAAAAGTTTGAAATTGAAGATCATGATTTGATAGCACTTTTAAGTTTAAAGCGTTCAAAATTAATATATTTAAAATTGGTTTCTTTTAACCTTGAATATTAGAAAATGCTACAGTTTAGAAATAAAAGCCTGATAGGCTTGCAGAATATCAAACTGAAAGCCATCAACGAAACATTTTTATTTTAAGACCCACAAAGTTAAATCGTTTGAATACTAAGCTTTTCAAACTGAAAATATTAAATGAATTTGATAACTTAAGAATTGACGAATTTCAAATTCAAAATGTCCATAGTTGAATAATTTTGAATTTGAATTTATTAGAATTTCAAAATATCTAAGAAGCCTTCAAAAATGTAGAATTTCCAAGAAAAACGGAAGTTTCAAAGAATTTCAAAGTGTCTGATGAAATTTTAGAGATGTTACAAATTTTAAGATAATTCACATGATTTGAAAGTAATTCAACGGATTTGAAGGGATTTTACCAGACTCATGCATTTTCATAGGATTTCCAAAGATATTGAACATTTCTTAAATTTCAATGATTTTCAAAGGAATCGAAACATTCCAGGGTATTTTGGAAGATTCTAAAAAGGTATCCAGCATATTAATTATATTAAAAACATTTCAATTTGAGAAATTCATAACATTCCAAAGTAATTACTAGATTTAAAGGGATTTAAAAAGATTGACGAGTTTTCCAGGGATTTCAGTGTATTAATTGAGAAAAACTTAAGAAAAATGTTCCACATAGACCCCCCATACAATACTGATGAATGCAGTATTTTTTTTATTCAAACTTAAATAATTCAAAGCAAGAACAAATTTAAAAAAATTATAATTTACGCCTCAAAAATTAAACTATTTTACGCCTAGGTTATTCAAAACTGAAATCTTTATAATTTAAAAACGTTCAAAATTTAATATTTCAAATTCAGTGACAATTTTTTATGAAAGTCACACTTGAAATAAAATGAACAGTCCAGTACAATTGTTATTATTGAATATTTTAAAATATAAAATATTTTTATCCTATTTTGTTTTCAGCTTCCGAGATAAATTTTGTCTTCATAAAAAGATGGAAAGCTTTATTAAAAAAGAAACAACTTCTCGTATAGTAAGAACAATTATTACTTTCCAGGGCTCTTCGTGTTAACTATATGGTCGCATCGTTTCCAAAATCCCTGGGGCAAAGAGGGGCATCGCATATTCATACGATCTACGTTGGGATTGCATTTCTTGAACAGGTTTGTACAATGACACGCCTCAGTGCATTGTTGCACTCTATATAGAAAAGGACAGTTTCCCAAGGGCTCTGATAAAAGAAATACTAGCAAATATGCGTGTCACCCACTTCAATTTCCCCAAACTACAATTTTATCATAAATATGCCTTCAACACTTTTTTGTCGTTTCAGAAATTCCACTTTTTTTCACATTTCCTTCGATTCCTACATTTTTAGGTTTTCGTAGCCGCGGACTGGAACCCGTATTGGTTTTCCGTCCGTCGTACTTTTTCCAAGGAGGGGAAGTGAGGAGAAATTAGGTGAAATGAGAAAAAGGTAGTAGAGTAAACAGGGAAAATAAGAGGAGGGAATGTAGGGGAAATAAAGAACGTGGAAGTAAGGGGAGAGAAAGTAGCGAAAATGAAGGGACGGGAAATATGGGAAATGAGGAAAAATGTGGCGAGGGGAAGGGGAAATAAGGGAATGAAGGTGCGCAAGTGGGGTAAGTTCGAAGAAGTAGGGAAAATTATTGCACATGAAGGTGAGTAGGGCAGGGGGTAGAGGACTGGGGAAGGAAAGTGTTATATGGGGTAGCGTGGAGAGGGGGCAGTAGAGAAGGAAGAAGTTAGTGAAGGAAGCGAAGGGTGAAGTAAAAGGAACGGTAGTAGGGTAATGTACGGGAAATATTGCAGTGAAAGTAAGGGAAATGAGGGGTAGTGGGTGCAGTAGGGGAAATAAGGAAAGGAAAACTAGGGGGAGAGAGGAGTAATGATAAAATGGGAAGTAGAAGAAGGGTGAAGTAAGAGGAGGTGAAGTGTGGGAATGTGGGAGAAGTAGCGAAGGGGATATAGGGGAAATAAGGGGAAATGTGGAAGTTGAATTAGGATAAATGAGGGGGTGGTAGGGGAACTCGGGGAAATGAGAGGAGGGACTAGTAGAAGTGAGGGGTAATGAGGGAAGGAAAATTATAATGAATGCGGGGAATTAGTAAAAATGTGGGCACGGTATGCAGGGGAAGTAGGAGAAATGGTTAGAAATGATGGTGATTAGAGGAGGTGAAATGAGGGCTGGGAAAGGGAAGTGTTAGCTGGGGCTGTGACGAGAGGAGGAAGTAGAGAAGGAAGAAATTGTGGTGGGAGCGAAGGGTGATTAAGGTAATTCAGGGGAAGTAGCGGAGATAAATAAGGGGAAATAAGAGAAAGTAAGTGAGGTAAGGGAAAGAAGAAGGTAGGAGAGGAAGATGAGAAAATGAGGAGTGGAACTAGGGGAAGTGAGGGGTAATGAGAGGAGGGAATGTATGGGAGGGGAGATTTGAACGACTTAATTAACGTCTTTTTAGGCTACGAAACAATTTTTTTGTAGAGTAAAAATTAATTTAAAAAATATGTTATTGAAACGGTTTAAAATGTTATTTATTTACTTTTTTCCTTACCTTCAGAATGACGACTAAAAGCTCTTTGTAGTTCCTCCTCCTCTTCCTCTTCTTCGTCATCTGTAAAAAATCGAAAAAAAATACATTTAGATCATGAGCATTATAACTGGATTGATGTATAATTATTTCATGATAATAAGTAATTTATTCTACAATTGCTTGAATCTGCCATTGATTCCATAGGCGGCGACACCGTACACTGTAACGGGCCTACTTCCTAATCCAAATTTTCTGAACCAAAAAAATGAATTTTTAACCAAAAATATAATAGTTGATATCACAAGTGAAAAATATTTTTATTTTAAATCAAAAAATGTTGAGCTTACACAAAAAAGACGAATTCTCAAAAGAAAATAGTTGAATCCTCAACCAACCCAGATTCACCTTTAGCCAAATAAACTCATTTCATTAAAAAGAGATGAAATATCAACCGAAACAGATGTTTTTAAATCCCAAAAGATCGGTTATGAGTATTAGAACTTTCCAAGATGGTAATAGAGTTTATAAAAAATTTGTTGACATTTTTTTTTCTCAAACCAAAATTGATATTTGACTTTTTCTTCTTAATACCTTTTTGTTCAATTTCAAAATCCGGCAGAAAATTTAAGAAATTTAATTTAATTTAATTTTTTTGAGTTGGTGCTCATATATGGTGACTTCATTTCAAAAGAACATTTCTTGTGCCCTGGGTGAACAAAAAATTGGATATATTTGCATAAAAAATGAAAATTTGCATTTTTTGCAAGAACGAGACGAGATAAGAGAAAAAGTCAGAAGAGCAAGGTTGTTGAACTTGAAAACTTCTAAAATAAAGTGTCTAAGCCAAGTAGTTGAATTTCAACCAAGAAGACGAATTTTCTACCAAAAAATACCAATTTCCAACAAAATACATCAATTTTTAATTAAATAGTTGAATTTCCAACTACAAAAGACGAATTAAGAATAAAAAAGGAACAGTAGAATTTTTAGTTTAAAAAATTATTTTTAACCAAAAAAATTAATTTCCAACAAAATAGTTAAATTTTTACCCAAAAACATGAATTTCCAAGCAAGAAGATTGATTTTCTGACAAAACAGTAGGAGTTTTGACAAAATATACATTTTTAATAAAATAGTTCAGTTTTGAACCTAAAAGACGAATTTTCATGCAAGAATCTTAATTTTCAAAAAAAAAAAAAAAAAAAAAGAATGAAATTTCACCAACATTCAATAATTTCCAAATAAAAAAAACAAATTTTCATAAAAAATGAACCAGTTAAATTTTCAGTTGGAAAAAAATGTATTCGAAATAACGAATTTTTTACAAATTACTTCAATTTTCCATGAAACCATTCTCATCTAAAATAAAAAATCTTCAACTAGAACAATAAATGAACTTTTGAATGATGATGAACTTTTGAATAAAAATGGAATAGTTGAATTTTCAGTTGAAAAAATGAATTTTCAATTTAAAAAAAGAATTGTCAAAAATGTAGTTTCATTTTTAACCAAAGAAATTAATTTTCTACAACAAAAATTAATTTACGATCGAAAAAGACGAATCTTGAACATAATAGACCAATTGTCAACCAAACAAATGGCCTGCTCACAAAATTGTTGAATGTCCCACAAAAGAGATCAATTATTTACTAAATATGTAAATTTTCAAGGAAAAAGATTTTTTTTTAGCGAAAAAAAACGATTTTTCAAAAAAGTATATGAATATTCTACTAAAAAAGATCCTTTTTTAACCGGAAATGGAATAACTAAATTTTTAGCAAAGAAAATTAATTTTCAACAAAAAAGAAATGTTCAACAAATTATTTCAAAACTAATTGATTCAATTATGTAAATTACTCCCAATTACTTGGTTAATCTGGATTTTAAGTTAATTAACCTGGATTTAAGTGGATTAATTCGGTTTATGAGCGGATTACTCCGCTCGTGCAGCACTTGAATTACGCGGGATTGCAAGTAGATTACCATGGATCATAGGTGGATTACGCTGGAATTCAGGTTCATTGCTTGGATTTCCTAAATCACTCCGAATTATATCGATTACAATTAGAATACCCTAGATTAAAACTGGACTTCTCTAGATTACAAAAGATTACCCCAGATTACAAGTGGATTACTCCGCCTGTAGAGTACTTGAATTACTTGTCTTACTGCAGATTACCAAGTGCATTACCGTGTATTATAGGGGGAATATGCTGTATTTCATGTGGATTATTTGGATTATCTTAACTGCTTCAAGTTATCTGGATTCAATTCGGATAAATCTGGATTATAAATGGATTACTCTAGATTACAAGGGGATTACCCCTGATTACAAGCGGATCACCCTGCCTTTGGATCAATCGAATCATTTTTATTACCACAGATTACAAATGGAATATCTTGGATTATAGGTTGATTACCCTGTATTGCAAGTGGATTACTTGAATTACCTGAATTACTCAAAATGATCTAGATTGAAATTGGATTTCTCTAGATTACAAATGGATCCCTCAAGATTGCAAGGGTATTATCCCAGATTACAAGTGGATGACCTGGATTTCAGGTGGATTATGTTGTATTGTAAGTGGATTACTTGGATTACATTAATCACTTTAAATTATGTGGATTACAAGTATATTAGTCCAGATTACAAGTGGATTACTCTAGATTACAGGTAGATTTTCCGGGATACAAGTGGATTATTCCACCCGTACAACACCTGAATTATTTGAATTAGTCCAAATTACAAGTGGATTACTTGGATGACTTGGATTAGACGGATTACCCGGATTACACGGATTACACGGATTACACGGATTACACGGATTACACGGATTAGACGGATTACACCGGATTATCAGTCTAGATAATCGAGCGGGTCTCGCGGATTACCACAGTGGTTTCCCCCTCGCTTTAAGTTGAAGGACCATTTAGCAAAATTGTTAGAGCGACATTTGTCATTCACTTATTAGCATTCGCTGTGCGCTATCTGGGGAGGTTTACATTCGGGTGCAAATGAACGTGCCTGTTCGCATTTGCAGGCGTGTGGTTTGATATCCTCTCCTCGGATACACCACTGACAAGTCCGTTAGGTAATATACGTATAATATGAATGTAATGCAGAATATATAATGTAATATTCTCGTAGAAGAGAGGCTATACGTCCGAGTGAGAACTATGGTTGGAGGGATGGAGGGATGGAAGGATGAAGGGATGAAGGGATGAAGGGATGAAGGGAAGTTAAAAGCCGCGTCATCATTTAATAGAGCCGTGGTTACGTACTTTCAAACGCACAAGTAGTAACAGCCTAACAGCCGGAACTTTCCGCAGTAGAAACAGTTTCAATGTGTCAGACATGTCGACGAACTCCAGTCGAAAAGTCGCTTCGAAATCGCTATTTTTGGTTCTAATAAAAAGTTTTAGATGTGCTAAAAAGGAATATGACGATTTTTTCGACTCTAAGTTTTCGGAACCCGTAGAAAAATGGTGTCAATGTTGTCGGTCGCGAGATACAGACTTAGCGTTAATGAGGATATGCATATACTATATTTACTTAAAGAGTACAATAAAATAATTTTTTTTTAAATAAAAAGTTTCAAATTATGTTTGTTTTTCAATTGAAAAAATTATAACTTTGTAATGTTTGCATTTATAACTTCTATACTCTAAATTTTATGACAAAATTCTTTCAGTAAGAGTTGTATTACATTTACCTACTGCAATAATCCAAAATTCTTGTTCGTCTTATACTAAATTAGTTCAAATCGAATTATTCTAAATTTGAAAAGAAGGCTTTTCAATTGTAAGAAATAATTTTTATTTATGTGAGTATCGAATGAATAAAATCTTCCATAAGGCGCGAAATGCGGATAAGATGAGAAAAACATCGCTAGATTTTTGGTGATTTTTTATTTAAAAAATATGCATGAGATTGCATAAGATTCCATGGATTATGGGAAATTCATTATAGAAAATCATTATATAGAAAACAATTATAGGATAATCAGCATTGGAATGAATAAGACAAAAATATTCAAGGAATTAATGTAAAAAGTAGAAAAAACACAAAAGAAAGATGTATTTGAGACCACTCATAATCTCATGTGGAACTACACAAGAATAGCGATTCTACACGAATAAACTTAACAGCAAAAATCTGTGAATTCCCTTGATATCTTTCAAATATCTTAAAATTTAAATTAAAACGATACATGAAATCCCCCAAAATCTTGAAAATAATTAGAGGTCCTATACATTTTAACCTTGTCTCCTTGAATTGTCAAAATCCGTAAAAATCCCTTGAAATGAAATTCATTTTATTCGGTAAAATATAAATCACTTGAAATTCCTCGAATATAAATACAAATGAACGTATTCATTAAAGTTCTCTAGAAAAAACGTTGAAATCCATAGAAATCTTTAAAATCTCTTGAAATTTGGAGATTCAATAAAATTCTTCAAGTCTCGTGAAATTCCTTCCGGTACCTCAAAATTCATTGAAATCTTCGGAATCACTAAGAATCCATTAAAATTTAATGAAATTTCATTTACTTTCCAAAATTTTTCTACAAATCCTTTGAAATTATTGGACATTCTACAAATTCTTTTAAATTCCTTGAAATTGTGTATATCTCTTAAAATCCTTTAGAATCTCTAAAAACTCCTTGAATATGATTTAAATTAAACTTATTCATTCAAGTTTTCTACAAAAACGTTAAAATTCCTAGAAATCTTTAAAATGTATTGAAATCCTTGGAAATATTTTAAATCTCTTGAAAACCGATAAAATTAAAAATTTATTATACTTTTAAAACAAGATCGAGAAAAATCATATAATGAAAATTTAATAAAATATTTTGTATTCGTATTTTTTCCAGAAAAATTTTCTCCAAAACATTTACAATTTATCACTCCTTGAAAAAATCAGAAAAATCGGTAATTTAAGAATACCGAGGCACTACTTAACTAATTCTCAATTGTTTGGATAATTTGAATTTATTTAAAGTTTTTCTCAGGTAAGTCGCGAAATGGACGAATTTTTTGTTTGTTCAAGAAGCTTACCTCGAAAGAAGCAGAAGAAACATTTTATTTCAACAAATTTTCGACAGATTTTAATATTCTCAAGTACCAAATATTTTATTTTAGCTATTTTTCGAAATATTGAAATATTTTTAGGTACTGTTTTGTTTTCTAAGAGTACTCTTAAATGTTTAAACACATTGAAACTTTTTTAAAAATTATTTTCAATTTAACTGAATTCAAATATTTTTAATCAGTACAGCGTTCCTGCAAAATAAACGAATCAATCATCCCGATTAAATGTGTCGAAAGATTAAAAAAACGCATTTTGTCCTCTTTACCGATAAAAAAAATGACTAAACGTTTTTTTTCGACCAGGACGTTTTTTGTATTCGGACGTTGATTAAAAATCCAATTTTCAATTTAAAAAAAGTTATACAAAGAAGGTTTAATCAAAAAATAGTATTAGATTTCGAAAAAATGGGGGGATGTTTTTTTTGCCGGAGGGGCACGTTTCCTCCAATTTGGACAAAAATAAAAAATCCAATTTTCAATTTAAAAAAAGGAAATTGTTTAATAAACAATGGGTGAGCCCTGAAGAAACGAGTCATATCAGAATTTGTTGGAGCTTGTTAAAAAATTGTAAACACTACATTTTCTGCCTTATTCCAGTCAAAAATTACACTTGAACAATTAATCATTTTTTAAGCAATTAGCGACAAATGGAATTTTCCATATTGATTTTTCATATTGCCTAATCAGCGATAAGATGTGGAAGAATTGTGGCTTGAACAAATTAAAATTGTTTAAACAATTAATAATTAATTTTAATTCATTACGAACAATATTCCAAAAAATAATTGATGCTCGTTTAGGGAGTGGTATTTTGGGGTATGCTTGAAGAGGGTGGGTGGATCGAAATAAAAAATAAATTCATAAGTCACATTCGGGGAAGGATTTTTAAGAGGTCGATGTAATTTTCACTTCTTTTATTGAAAATTACATCCGTCGGTCTCATATTCGTGAAAAATTCGACTTTCTCATGTTATTCTCATGGAAAAATTGAAGAGGTGGGCTGCACTCTTCATTACTGTCTGATCGGAAGAATACGTATTTTTTCAGAAACCTCTCAAAACTGGTCATTTCTTCAAACAAACAAAAAATTGCTCTCCTTCGGACCACCCTACTATAGATGCACAAGGATTTACAATTAGCTAAAACATGTTGAAAAATATTCCAAATAAATTGAATGCTGTTATCGTCAATTTTATATGGTTTAATTATTCCTAATTATATATTTTTCTTTTATTTTTTATTATATAAATAAATACCTACTCACCTTTCACTATCGTTTCTCCTTCTTGTTCTGAATTCTCCAAGAGACTTTGTTCAGGCCCATCTTCCCATTCTTCATCCCCTGAAACACAAAAAAAAATAATTCTTAAAATTAAAGCTGGTGAAATGATATTAATATACATAACAATTAGTATTAGTTCAAGAGTGAAGGCAATTTATTTCACAAAAATAGGGTCATAAAGGACGAACCAATTCTTTGAAATAAAATTAATGTGAATACTTTATTGAATGCAATATGAAACATTTCAAATTCCTAAAATATAGTATGAGTTTTTACAAACTAATTCAAGTTTTAAACAAGTAATTGAATTTTCAATTAAAAAAGATGAATTTTTATTAGAGTAGTTAGGTTTTTGATCCATAAAGATAAGTTTCCGGCAAGAAGGATAATGTTATACCAAAAAACATGAATTCTCAACAAAATACGTCAATTCTAAACAAAATTTTTGAAATTTGAACCCGAAAATAGGATTTTTTAACGAAAAGTTAATTTTCTACCGAAAAGTTAGATTACAATGAAAATAGTCAAAGTTTGAATTAATTTGTTCAATTTAAACCAAAAATATGAATTTCTACAAAAAAGTTAATTTTCAACTGTACTGTTTAATTTTCCACCAAATTGTTGAATCCTCAAACCAACCAGATTCATTTAGAACCAACCTGTTTTCATTTGAATGAAGAAGGATGAATTTGCAACCAAGAAGATTAATTTTGGACAAAAAAAGACGAATTTTCGACAAGATACATGAATTTCCAACTAGAAAATATCATATTTTAATAAAAAAATATTAATTTCGGAACGAAAATGGAATAGTGGGATTGTTAGTTTAAAAAAATTATTTATCAGGAAAAAGACAACTTTTCAACAAATGCTGTTGCCAGCCGTAGTCTTTAGCGTGCCCCCCCCCTGGAATTGATTATTTTATTTTATGAACGGTTTATCATGCCGACGGCTGTCATCCGAGGATAACCATGCCAAGCGTTTTATTTACAAAATTAAACTTTAACAATTTGTTTGTTAACTTAAATAAATAAAAATTTTTTTCCAAAGTACTACTGAATGATTATAATTATAACTACAACTTTCATTATTAACGATATTAGGTTTCAAGTTGAAGATGTATTGTATATAGGTAGATATTGTACATAGGTAGATTGGGCTAATAGAGGATGACGGATGTGTCCGTTTGTTACTGGAAACCACAAAATAAATTAAACTAAAAAACTTTTCCTGCATTCAAAAGGCTCTGCTCGTTTGTTATTTACGTCCGGGGGTAGAATCCTGTTTTGTGTTTGTGTGAAACTTGCCACTTTGGCAATTAGCTGACGAGAGTTTTGCTTCAGGGAAGGGATGCTTAATATTTAACACATCCAACCGTTCATATCCACCCCTAATGGTATTTGGAAGTAAAAAAAATAATCTGCCCAATCGATCACAAAATAGTCCTATAAAATATATTTATTTACAAAGTCTGACGATGAAATTTGATAAAAAATCTATCATATTACCTTTTTTTAATAATAACCAACCTCAATTTTTATTTTAATAGAAAGACTTTCATCTAAAGCCAATATTTGAAGTTCCGGTAAGCTTTCTTCTGACAAATATCTCTAAGAGAATGAAAAAATTCAAGATTAAACAATAAGAGAATTGATGAACATTATCAATAATAATAACCTTCAAATTCGTTCCTTTAATTTTTCCGCATTGGAGCTTATAAGTTTAAACTCACTCTTTAAGTAATTTTGTCTTCATATTTATATATAGAAATATATTACATATTTAAGAAATTATAAGGTTCCAACAAATAAATCAACGAAGTCATTTACGCTGTTCAAAATTAAAGAATTCTGAATTGCAATTCTATAAAATTGAATCTTAAGTCTTCAAAATAAAATAATTTTTAATTCTCGAAATTGAAATATTCCAAGAGAGGCATTAAAACTTGCATCATTTCCTGTAATACACATTAAATATTGAAGAGTTTTTAATTGAAAATATATAATATTGAAGAATTAAAAATTTTTGATTTCCCAAGATAAACAATTCCAAACCAAAGTTCAATACATCAATTTAAAATATAAATAGTGAAAATTGAATAATTTGCAATTCAATACACTCAACTCTCGACATAAGACCCGTTTCGGGCATGGCGTGCCTTAGCCTTGATCCTGAATCAGGAGAATCCAAACGTAAACAGGCAGGGAGCATGAATAATTACTTTTGGATTTTGGCGGCATAACGCAACCTGATGCAACTAACGCGCTGAGAGCGCGGCTCTGAGGCTGTTTGTCACACCTGACTGAGCACATCCTCTCTTTCGGCCCCACGGCTCCTCTCATCACGAAACTGGAGAAGCCAATAGTTCTGGGAATACATTAAACCGGGGGTCCTCATATCGGGAGTTGAGTGTATTTTCAAAATTCAAGAATTTTCCATTGAAACTCTTCAGCCAAAACTTTGAATTATAAATCTTTGAAATTAAAGAGTTTTTGATTTTCTCAATTGACAATACAAAATATGCGAGTTTTAAGTTATATAATTGATCGTTCTGTAATTTTTATGATTTACATTTAAAATGTTTATAATGTAACAGATTTAGAATTGAAAGCTTGACTTTCATTCCTAAAAATCATCAAAATTGAAGAATTTTTATTCATACATCTTCAATTGCAAATGTTTAAAATTCAAGATTTTTCAACTTTGAAAATTTATAATGAAAAATTAGGCAAGTTTTAGGTTTTACAACTCAAAATTTCGTAATTTTAAAAAGTTTCCAATTGTGAATCTTCAAAATCGAACTATTCCGAAACAAAAAACGTTCAAAATTACATCAATTCAAAACATAAATCTTGCAAATTAAATAATTTACAATTCATCATTTCAAAAATTTGAGGATTCTCAAATTAAGCTCTTAAAAATTGAACAACTTTGAAATTTAAATCTTTAAAGTCGAGAGTTCAAAATTTTTTTAATTGAAAAGTAAAAATTATGCAAGTCTCACGTTTTGACATTGAAACTGCTGTAATTTTGATCATTTCTTTTGAAAATTTCTTTATTTTGGAAGACTGACAATGGAAAATTTGACTTTTGATTTTCAAATACATCCGAGTTTAGGAATTTATATTTATACATCTTTAAAATTTAAGAGTTTTTAATTGGAACTCTTCAAAATCGTAGAACTTTGCATTATAAATGGTTTAAATGTGACGAGTTTTCATTTTTGAAAATTTACAATAAAAAATTCTGTAATTTTGATGCTTTAATTTTTAAATTTTTTGAATTTGGAAGATTCAAGAATAAAAACTTATCTTTTTATATTCAAAATCATCATAAATGAAGAATTTTTATTTCTACATCTTTAAAATTGAACTATTCTAAAAAAAACGTTAAAAACTACATACGTTCAAAACAAAAATCTTGAAAATCGAATGATTTACAATTCTAAATTTTCAAAATTTAAGAATTTTTAATTCAAGCTCTTCAAAATTGTAGAACTTGATAATGTATATTTTTAGATGTGAAGTCTTTTGAATTTTTTTTTAAATTAAAAATTATGCTAGTTTTAAGTTTTAAAATTGAAAACGTTATAATTTTTATGATTTTTATTCAAAATTTCTTCATTTTGAAAATTGTAGCTTGAAAATTTACTATTAATTTTGAAAATTGACAAGAACAAATTATTCAAGTTTTAAAATTCAAAATCCTGTACTTTTGATGATTTATTTTATTTTCAATTCGGACGATTTAGTAGTGAAACAGTGTCTTTGATATTCAAAATCATCCAAACTCAAGAATTTGTAATGTATCTTTAAAATTCAAGAGTGCTCAATATTGTAAATTTTTAAAATTGAACTATTCAAAAAGAAAAAACGTTCAAAATATTGCACAACTTCAGAATATAAATCTTGAAAATTGAATAATTTGCAATACTATATTTTCAAGCTAAAAAAAATACAATTTCAACTCTTAAAAATTGTAGCACTTTTAATTGTAAATTTTTGAAATTAAAGTTATCAATTTGAAAAATCAACAATAAAAAATGATGCAAGTTTTAAATTTTACATAAAAAATTCTGCAATTTCGATGAGTTATATTCTAAATTTTTAAAATTTTAAACATTAAGAATTGAAATTTTGACTTTTGATCTTCGATTAAATCCAAACTTAAGAATTTTTATTCACACATCTTCAAAATTTAAGAGTTTCAGTCCCATATAGTGAAAATTAAAGTGAGTTTAAACTCTAAACTTTAATGAAGCACGTTGGCAAATTTGAAATTGTAAACACCTTCAGAATGGGATACAATCTTACATATAAATAAGAGTTGCAGATTACTGAAAGCCGAATAGAATTAAAATTTAATGAAAACCGATGTAGCTATTTTAATTTTTCTTTGTGTTTATCAGTTATATTTGACAATATCGTAAACTGGGGCTAAGCGGCACACCCTCAATTCTGTATTTAAAACAGGATGTTACTTCTTCTAGGTTTTTTAACTGAAGTTTCACAATGTTCAGTTGCAAGCCTCTATATATTTCACCTAGAAGAATCAAACGTCGCATTCAGATATCCAGAAGCAAGGGTCCTCCACTTTCTCCACATTCGCGGCTTATCCCCGGTTTAGGATACTTTAAATTAAAACATAAATTTTAATTTGCTAATTAGGCAATAAAAATAGGAAATATGCAATAAACGCCCACAGCGCGCTCGTGCTAATAATCCATTTTAAGTAACTCAGGTTGCTTTTAACCCGTAAATAATTAGCTTGACAACTGGTACCATTTTGAGACAAATCCCTCTGCAGGTGAATGGCTGAAACCTCTAATAATAATCCAGACGTCCCTGATCCGAACAATCCTGACTTTGTTAGAGGTTGACTACCACATGAGCCGTCAGACAATCTAATGACTGCATCAAACAAGGGATGGAAGGCACCCTTAAATATTCCAGAAGACAGGAATCAAGGTGCTACCCTTCGATTGAACTTTGAACCCCTAACTGTCACTGAGCCAGACTCTTGTCAACCATTCACAAGATCTGTAAGCTTCATCTGCCAATTGAAAGCCTCTATTCCAACCTCATTCATCATCAAATTTCTGTTACCAACCAGCGTTTGGCGCCAGTGTTCCAATTAATCCAGAATAGCAAATACCCTACCTGTCCCGATGTATCGGTTGTCAAAAGCCTCCCGCCACTGCATCAAACGACCAATGAGTGGTTGTAAATCTTTCAACAATCAGGCGCTTTAGAAATTCTGTATTTCTGTATCAAAGGGTAGATCAAAAATTTATATATGTATATATATTTGATGCAATTCAAATTTATCTTTATCTGTTTATAAACTATTATTGTCACTACAATTCACAATGATCAGAAGGGTAAAAACACCCAAGAATCACTAATTTGAATTGAAAACACTTTACCTTAGAGTAAGCATTATGACTTTAGAACCCACGGGTCAGAAATCGAACCGAAAATCAATATCAATTTAGTTAGCGTAGCGGGTTGAACTTGGTTTTAGGAAAAAGACGTAGGGGGTCCTTCACTCATGTACGTCATTTTTGCAAATTTGCAAAAACTTTCACCTGAAGATTATCTCTTTAGTTATAATTTTTTGTATAATGTTAACCTTTTGTTTAAAATTCATATTTTGTTGCTGATAAGTCAACTGAAATATTTTTTGGATGAAAGATATTTTTTCTGAAAATTTGTCTTTTTAATTTGAATGTTCATATTTTTTAGTAGAAGTAATCAATCTTTCTTGGACAAAAATGCAACTGTTTTGTTGAAAATTGAACTATATCCTAAAAAATTTACTTGTTGCTCAAAATTGGTATTTTTCTGTAGAAAAGTCTATTGAAATCCTTTTGGATCCAAATTCAAATCTTTTTTTGAAAATTTGTCTTTTTGATTAAGAAAATTTACCTGCTTCACTAGAGTTTTAATTTTACTTGGACAAAAATGCAACTGCTTAGTTGAAAATTTACCAATAATGTTAAAAAGTCATACTTTTTGTTT
>CAKNXH010002192.1:52133-95647 GCA_932178445.1 Andricus quercusramuli | reverse complement strand
TACAATTCTTATTTTGGTGTTGCAAAGTGAACTAGAATCTTCTTTGGGTACAAATTTAACTTGTTTTTTGAAAATTTGACTTTCTGATTTCAGAATTCACCTGGTTTAGCAGAAATTACATCTTTCTTGGATAAAAATACAACTATTTGGTTGAAAATAAAATCATTTTGTTAAAAAGTCATACTTTTGGTTGAAAATTCTACTGTTTTCTTGAAAATTGAACTATTTCGTAGAAAATTTATTTTTTGTTTAAAATCCATATTTTGGTGTTAAAAAATGAACTGAAAGCTTTGTTGGATGAAAATTCAACTATTTGGTAGAGAATTCGACTAATATTGGGAAAACAAATATAATGTATAGAGGATCATGGGACAAAACGGGACGATTTTGCTGTAGGATTTTTTTCTCATACTGAAAATTTTTTTTCCCGCATTCAACATTATGGGTGCCTAAAACAACTAATAATGTAATAAGAAAATTTTTTTTCGCCTCGAAAAAATGCCATGTTCTACTATTTTTCAACGATTTTTGAAAAAAAGTTTTTCGTCCCGTTTTGTTGTCCACTTTTTTACATAAAAATGACCACTGTCGAAACCTGTGCAAGACTCGAAAGAAATCGAAAGCAATGTACGCCCTACTACATTGCGCGCGTTGTGCCGTTTCACCCCTGCCCATTCTGCCCCCAAAGTTGTTTTTCCAATATGGCTACCAAAAATCGCGATAATACTCTCAATCAAAAACGCCTCGACGCAGAAGAAGGGCTATTAAGTACACAAAGGAACATGCTGCTGAAACAATTTTGATTAAAAAAACATTTGTATTACTTACGTGTAATTGAAAATCAGTCGAAATTATATATTATTATATAATTTCCAATAGATGGCGTCACAACACAGAGGAGATATAATCATTGTCGCGTTTTGCCCCTGTCGCCATTTTGCCCCATGTTCCCCTATAATATATTTTTTCGTGTTTACGAGACGCATAGATTGCCAAAATTAAGAAGTTTTCATGATCTACCATAACCTACCAATATCATTTTTAAATTTTTCAACAAAATTAGTTTCCTTGTTTAAAAGAAGATTTTTTTATATATTGAGAATATAACAGTACTGCCTTTGATGCAATATTTTTCGCGTCTTCGAGACGCGTGCATTGATCTTTTGACGAACTTTCGAAGAGAATGATTGATTAATCAATAGCTACTCAGGAAGTTTTGAAAAAAGTTCCATTGTTCATATGAAAATTTGAAATATAAAGCTACCGTAAGTTAAGGAGTTGTTCACTGTAACAGAAGACATCAATTGACATTTTGGAGGGCCCTCTGATTTTCTGAAAATAAAATATTCTGAAAGACAGAAACATAAGCTTGCAAAATATTGAAAGCATCAATTTTTTTCTTGTGTTAGGGAAAAACTTCATCTATGAGGAAGCTAATTTATTTGATACTTATGAGGAAGCAAAATGCTCATAAAATTAGTAGAAATAAATAATCTCATAGTGAATATGTCCATAATACTTTACAGCCATATTGTGAATTAGTGTATCAAGTGTATTTGTTCAGGTCTTCAGAACATTGACCTACTTCTGAACCTTTTATGACCCACCAGTACCTATTAACAAACTTTGAAAAAATTATTGTATTCTGTTCATACGAAAAAAATATTCTTCACATTCGTAATACTACAGTACTGTATCTGACATGTTTGTTCGCGTCCTCGAGACTCATCGAATGACCTATTGACGAACCTTCTATGACCTCTTGTCATCTAGTAATACCGATACATAAATTCAAAAAATATACTGTTCATCTTGTTAATATGAGGAGAACTTTTTTAATATTGGGAATACAACAGTAATTTATGTACCTAATCTATTTGTATGAGTTTTTGAGACACATCGATTGTCCAATTATTTAAGAACCTTTCATGACATACCATAACCTACCAATATCGTTTTTAAATTTCTTAGCAAAAACATGTAATTTGTTTTTAAGGGGATTTTTTGGTGAATTGGGAACATAATAGTAATTATTTTATAATATAAAATTTTTATTCTTATTATTATTTTTTATTATTTTTTATTATTATTATTTTTTATTATTTTTTTATTATTCTTATTATTATATTGAATAAAAACATAGAATAAAACATAAAGTAATTGTTCACGTCTTCGAGACGCGTGGATATACATATTGCTGAACTTTGATGACCATTTATGATCAACCAATAACGACTTAGCAAGTTTAAAAAAGATTACATTGTTGACACTCTGAATAGAAAATCTAACCTCATTATTTCGTTGATATGCACTCCTGAAAAGAAATGAAATAAATCAAAATTTGTTGTTTAGGGTATCAGGTACGTACCATGCGGTTTGTATGCATTACTGCGGAAGAAAGAAAATTCAATCTGCCGTAAATACAGTAAACAATTTGACGGTAAGCCAAGGGCACCGAGAATGGCGGTATGCTCGGTTGGTAATAATCGTAAAGGTAAAGGGATTGGCTATCATATCGAGCTGGTCTTGGTCGCATACATGTTGGGTTACGCGTGGTCTAGCAGGGGGTGGTTGGGGGTTGTTTGGGGGTGAAGGGTAGCGGCAAAGACTGTCGTGGGTGGGAGAAGGGGCTGGAGACTAGAGGGTGGAAGGTACCTCGTAATGTCCTAACCTAGCCGGGCGCACGACCGTTCCTGGATGGGTAACTGAAGATATAAGAAGACATAAGCATAGGAAAATAGAGGTAAGGTTGCAATCTCAGCGACCGACTCGCGCTCTGCGGTTGCATTCTGTTCGCTTCTCCACTAAATGGATCTATGTATTATAACGTGCCCTGCATGCATCAAAAAGTTAACTGCATATTGGACTTTAAACTCGCACCGCAACAAAGTTCTAAAGTTTATTCTTCAAACATTTATTTTCTTCGGCGATGAAGTTTTATGTATAATTATTGTATTCTCTCTTACAATGAACTAGTGAAATCTCACTGATTTTCAGTGAAATTTCACTGTTTGAAACAGTCAGAAGTGTGTCACTGCCATTCAGTGAGTATTCACTGGTTCATTCAGTGGAGTTCCGGCACTGGTTTAATCAGTGAGGTTCACATAGTCATCTCGTCGTACGCCTTGTCGGTCAGTTGTTTAGGTACGCCACTTATCATTCATCACTTTTGTGGTAATAGTTGTAAAATTATCTTTTAAAAACCGCATTTTACTCTTATACAACAATATGGAGGCCAGGCTGCAATATACAGTAGTGTGCAAAAGTTTTGGGCCACATTTTTTTCTGAACTATTTCCTAAAAGGCCAACTTAAGAAAAGATATATTTATATACAAACTAGGTATACTATTTGTACTAAAAAATAAGGTTGGGAACAGGTTTTGAAAAGAAACGTTTACCGGTTCTATCGTTTACATTATATATTTACGTGTGCAAAAATATTGGGCCACTGTATTTATATATTTCTGAGATCTCCGCCTGGTCCGCTACTTGGCTTTTTCATATCCTTCGAGTGTTTCACGCATTGTATCAAGTCATTCTAAGGTCAATATGCCGCGACATACAAATTATCAAGTTCGGGAAGCCGTGATAAAACCTTTCTGAACAGGGAAAGGCATCTCGCGAAATTTCGGCTTTATTAAAAATTGGTAAAAGTACTGTAAATAGAATAATCGAACATTTTACTTCTGTCAAGTGCCTATCGGCCCTCTCACGATCAGGTAGACCACGGAAAACGACTATACGTGTTAAAAAAATCATTAAACCCAAATCTACCACGGATGTCAAGAAAACTGCGTCTGGAAAGGCTCAAGAACTCGGTTATGAAAACCTCGCCAATGTGAGTAGGAGCACAGTATCACGACGTCTAAAACTCTAAAAGATGTAGGACTATTTAGACGCGTTGGTGTTAAAAAACCTTTGATCAGTAAGAAAAATCGGAAGGCCCGATTGACATTTGCACGAAAATACCAACACTAGACTCCAAAGCAGTGGAGTAAAGTACTTTTTTTTGACGAATCAAAATTTAATATCTTTGGAAGTGACAGAAAGAAGTATTTTAGACGTCCAAAAAACACAAGATACTCATAGAAAGGGGGGGGGGGGGGCCGTGGAGGTTTCGTAACAGGTGACGCTTCTCTGATCAAAAAATAAAATTCAAATCCGTGCCGATGCATTAAAGACTAGTATTATCAACAATGAATTTAATAGTAACATTTTCAACAAAACAGTTAAATGTTCGACGAAAAAAGATGACACTAAAGAAATTAGGTAAACTTTCAACAAAATTACTAAACTTTTAAAAAAATAATTGAATTTTTTACCAAATAGCTAAATCTCTTATCTCCAAAGATGATTTTTCAACCAAGAAGATTAATTTTGAACCAAGAAAGACGAATTTTCTCTAAAAGAGTTGAGTATTCAACCAAGAAAGATAAGTGTTCAATCAAAAGTGGAATGGTTGAATTTTCAGTTAAAAAATGTAATTTCGCACAAAAAAAAGGATTATTAACCAGTTGAATTCAACGGAAAAAAAAGAATTTTTAACTAAGTAGTTGAATCTTGAACCAAAGTAATGAATTTTCAATTAACAAGATTGATTTTCTACGGAAATAGATCAATTTTCAACAAAATCCATGAATTTTCTACGAAATAGTTATAATTTCAACTCAAAAAGGCACAATTTTCAACCAAAAAAAGCTACATTTTGAGGTAAAAAATTCATGTTCAATAGAATGGCCAAGAAAGGACATAAAATTTCAACAACAAAAAAAAATACAATTATCAACCAAGCGAAGAAAAAAGATTTTTTAACAAAATAGTTGAGTCCTTGACCAAAATAATGAATTTTCTACAAACAAGAATAATTTTCTACCCAAATAGACGAATTTTTAGCAAAAGTTGTCAAGCCAAAAACATGAATTTTCTACAATCAGTTGAGTTTTCAAAGCAAAAATATGAATTGTCAACTAAAAAGTTTATTTACGTCCAAATAGTTGAGTTTTCAACATAAATCTTGAATCTCAAATAAAAAAATACATTTTTTTAAAATAGTTCAACTTCAAACCTGAATTCAACCTAAAAAGACGAATTATCGGCAGAATATTTCAATCCTGAACCAAAGCATAATTATTTGCAACAGAGAAGTTGATTTTTTGATCAGAAAGGATGAATTTTCACCCGAGAGGATTAATTTTCTACTAACAAAACGAATTTTCAACAAAATACATGAATTCAGAAATGGAATACTTTAAAATGATGAATCTTCAAAAAATTAAATAAATGTTCAAGATGAGAGTGCAACATGCACCAAACAGTTGAATTTTTAACCAAAAAGTTAATTTTTCAACTAAGAAGATTAATAATTAATTTTTCAGCCAAAATGATGAATCTCATCTAGAAAAATGAACAACAAAAACAACAAAAACGTTCAGAGTTTTGCCAAAAAGATGAATTTTCAGGGACGACTGAAAAATTCCGAAAAAAAGTTTTCGTCCCTAGCAAATTTCCGAAAATAAAAAAATGGGTAATAAAATATACCTGGAATCAGAAGGTGTTTAAAATTTGAAATTTCCGAATCATAAAATTCGCCACAGTTTATATTACCGAACGTGGAAATTCCCGATAATAGAAAATTCCTGAAATAAAATTACCGACATTATAAAATATCCGACAAGGCAAATATCTGACCACAGGGAAATTGACGAATTATGAAATTCCCGAATGTAAACCATTAAGAAATTGTTTATTTTTTGCGTCTTTCCAGTCGTTCCGCTAAATTTAAAATTTGAGCGTTATAGTATTAATTTTTCCAAGTACAAAAATTAATTTGTAAGTGAAAATGATGAATTTTGCTGTATAAATAGCAATTGGACAAACAATGATTGGGAAAGACTTAAAACAAAAATCATTCAGCCATCGATGTATTTTTGATACTCTTTCGATTTTTAAATTATTTTATTCATAAGCATTAAAGTAGTCGGAACATTTTTTTTCCATCAGGAGAAGAGACTAATTTTACAGATAAATATATTTTTGCAGGGGGTGGTTTATTAGCTTAGACTGTGAAATTTAGTTTTTTATATCTTCCGAGAGAACTTTCCACTGGGAGTGTGTTGCAACCCTTTAGCTTACTAAAGAATTAAACGATATAGCCAACATTCCCAAGGGTTGAAAGTTTCTTTAGAGGAACTTGGTTGGTAGAAGAATATAAATTTTTGAGTACTGACTCTTGTTGTGCTTCAAATTTGAGAAAGGTATTCTGTATTTTCGTGGTAATTTACAAAATTAATTTTAAGATTATAGAATTTATTATTTAAAAGTTTTATAGGAAAGGAGTTCATATAAATAAAATGTTTCATGTTTTTTATTTCAGGGAAAAAAATTGTCTGCAGTAGAGAAATATTGAGTGAGACGTGTACATTGTACAAGTGACGTGGACATTGTACAATTTTAAAGTGCCAGAATTGAATTAGCAGCAATTTAAACGTTCAAATTAGAAAATTTTCAATTAAGCAGTTTCTATCATTGTGCAAATTTATAAACTTTTATAATAGAACAGTTTAGTATTGCCATGTTTACAAAAATTTTTTTTCTTTTGAGCTGATATGTTCTATTACATTTCGAATTTTTGAACGGAATTCCTTAAAAATTCCCACTGATCTCAATTATTATAGATAAAATAAAACAATGAAACGCTTTTTGATTAAAAGCTGTTACAAATGAACCAATTTCGAATAATATCTGCTCAGCTATCCAAATTACATTAATGTTTAATTTAATAATTTTGAAATGGAAAAATTGGTTAATAAAATCTTTAAAATTAAAAATTTGAACAATTCAAATCAAATTTAAATAGACTTCGAATTATCAATTCCTCAAATCTTTATCAGAAGGTGAAAATTTTCGAATTGTAGCGATTCAAATGCTGCCATGATATGGAAAAACATCGCTAACTGCTGAAGGGACTTAGTCGAAATGCAGTTAACGGTGTTCTTCCAAATCACGGCAGAATGGAACAATATCAAACTGGAAATGATCAAAGTTAACCTATAGTTTTAATTCAAAGCATTTCAATGAAATTATTTTAATTTGAAATTGTGAGTACTGTTTATGATTTCAAATTAGATGAAAATATAGACAATTTGAACTAAAAACTGTCTCAAATCAAACGATTTAAAACTGAAAAAGTTAAAAATGCTACATTTACAATTATTTATTAAAATTTCAAAGTCAACAGATCTAGAATCAATATATTTGAATTAAGAATTTAAGGAATAGATAAGAGTCTTTTTATAAAAGACGCTAATTAAAATTGAGGGAACAGCGACAAAAATTGTATTTCCAAATTTTCAATTGAAATTCGCTTAAATCTGAATTGATTTAATTAAAAATATGTTTGCTCCGAATAACAAAACAATTCCGTTGATATAGAAGAAAAAAAATTGTTTTTTTTTTCAATAAAAATTTAATTCTTTTGACAAGCTGTTGGTTGTCCAAACAAAAATTTCGTTAATTCAACAACATCGAGGTTATTGGTCCAATTTTTTTTCGAATTAAAAACATTTTAAGTTGATCAATCGTAAATATAAATTAATCAATGATTTTTAAAATTGAACTGTAGTTCAAGTACGAAAAATTGAACAATAATTTATTCTGAAGACGATTCTGAAACTGTTTAAAATTTAACAATTTACAGACATTGACTTGAAAAATTGAACTACTCTAGTGAAATTTTAAGTCATAAGCAAACCCTTTATTTAATTTCCAATTCTATTCAAATATTGTTTCATCCTAAAATAATAAATTTTAAGCTCATTAAATTTTTGAGATTTTAATAAAAAAAAACAATTTTTGATATTTAGCCTCGTTTGACTGTTCATCTATAATTAGCTATTATAAATCAAATTTAAACTTTGTACGTTACAATTCTAATTGTTGCAATTTGAACATTTTTAATTTGTGAATTGAAGTACTGAATTTTGATGTTGAAATAACAATTAAAAATGATTAATTTAAAATGAATAAAAAAAAAAGATCATTTACCTTCTGATTCAAAAAGTATTGAAAGCTTTGTTTGAATACAAAAATTCTGAATTGAAAATCTTCTTAACTTCAAAATGGAAGAGTTTAAAATTTCAAAAAGTTCTACTTAGGTGTTTTAATTTGCAGTTTATTTTTAATTCTTTCAAATAGACTAATTTGCAGCCTTACGAGTTTGAATTTTCAAATCTTATCGAACCATTTTTAGCCGCTCATTTCATTTTTAGCCACCCTGATTATAGGTATAAAGCTTCGGGAGATTAACAAATTTCGAACGATTTCGTAATATTTCACCAATTTGAAAGATTTTGAAGATATTAAGGAATTTTACCAAATTTGAGGGATGCACAGGATTTCGAAAGAATCTAACAGATTCTATAAGATCTGTCATTTCAACCTTGAAAGGACTCCGCCCCAAATGGACAGTAAATTGCTTTTTGTGAAAAACTCTAAATCTAATTTTTTTTTGTATTTTCGAACCTGCAAGGCAATAATCCGCAAGAAGAAAGTAAGAAAAATGGACAGTTTTTTAACAAGGAATTTTCAAAATTTCAATGTTTACATGTTTAATCAATGATTAATAATCATCCCTTACTTAGAGAAGCAGAGAAATTAACTTTTCGTAAGGAATAAATCACCAAAGATCAGGCCTACAATATCACCTTAAAACATACATATAGGAAGTGTCCTTTAGGAGGACTTTCATTATAATTTATTTTCAGGGTATTTTATTCATTCCTTAATTATAGAAACAAAGAAATGCATATTTTATACGGGATGAAGCACTAGAGATTTTTTAAATTACACATTGGTCAACAAAATTACTTTAAAAATACATAGGAAGCGCCTTACAGCAGGATTTGTATTAGCATTTATTGTCAGGGTCATCTAATCAACCCCCTTATTATTGAACCAAGGAAATAAATATTTTAAACGGGATGAAGCAAAGAGATTTTTCTAATAATGCATTATTGATCAACAACATCACTTAAAAACATAAACGGGAAGCGTTTCTTTGCGAGATCGGCGTTTGAATTTATTGTGAGGGTAGTTTAAACATCCCTTAAATATAGAAACAAGCAGATCAATATTTGATATGGATTAAAGGGCCATAGATTTTTTTATTAATACATTGATTAATAATATTACTTTAAAACATAAATAGGAAGCGTCTTTCAGCAGGGTTTGCATTCTAATTTATCGTCAGGGTCGTATAATCATCCCCTAATTATTGAAACAAAGAAATCGATATTTTGAACGGGATAAAGCACCAAAGATTTTTTTATTAATACATTGATCAACAAAATCACTTTAAAACATATACAGGTAGCGTTTTTTTAGACATTCTTGTCGTCTACACCTTCCCTATTTACTTTTAATATGATTCCTATCCTCATAGATTAATCAGAAAACTTTCTGTGATTTCAGTAATTACAAAATGTCGATATTCCGGATTAAATGTTCAAGAGATGATAAAAGAACCCTTGAAGTGAATGCACATATATAATATCCGTGCTATGCACGGTTCCTTTACTTATTTGAAAGTGATTTCATACCATAGCAG
The DNA here is from genome assembly GCA_932178445.1 of Andricus quercusramuli. Lineage (NCBI taxonomy): Eukaryota > Metazoa > Arthropoda > Insecta > Hymenoptera > Cynipidae > Andricus > Andricus quercusramuli. The sequence continues at coordinate 86,042 of CAKNXH010002192.1, read as the reverse complement.
TTAAATGAAAAATCTCCAGTAACTTTAGTTACTAAGAAATTATGATTTCCATACTTGGATCTTTAAAGTATGAAAACACCTCCATAACATGCTGTATACCCAAAAAAAACCGTTAATCTTTCTAGATCTTGGATACTTTTTTAAACTGTCCATTTTTCTTACTTTCTTCTTCTGGATTATTGCTTTGCAGGTTCGGAAATACAAACCAAATTACATTTAGAATTTTTCAAAAAAAAGTCATTTACTGTACATTTGGTGCGGGGTCCTTTTTCAAATATTTGCCTGCGGCGCTACACGAAAGAAATTTGTGAAACATTACATCCTTATTTCTATGAGAAATGTATGGATGAATTTCGAAATTTTTTACGAACAGTTTCAATTTCATACGAACAGTTCCTGTTAGACTAAAATATAAAGAGGAAAAATTTTATTTGTGCGATTTAATTTATCTTAATTTATAACTTCGGATCTCACAGTCAGAAGATTCGAACCCTCAGAAGACTTGCTGACTCACCAGTTTCTAAACCAGGAGTGCGTAAATACGCGCAGCCATCGAGGTTCTAAGCAAGATAGGTATTATAAACCTTCTAGCCACTCATCCGACGAACTCGAAGCACACATACGAACGCACACACGCACCGCACGTTTGGGCAAGCGAGTGTGCGGGCCGCGTACAGGCGAACCTACTTTCCAGTTCCCAGATTTGTCGCGCAAGTTCGTGAGTGCTCTGGAATCTTTACCCAATCACTTGTAATATTTTTGTAGATATTGACGTAAAAAAGTGATGAACTGTTTTAGAATTTTCTCATCGTGTTCGTCAATTCTTTCTAAAGTTCACAGATTATTCACGCAACTTCATCAATATCCGATGATTTTTTCTCATATCCGAGATCTAGTTAGTAGTTCGTGACTTCTTTATGGATACATTTTTTCCGTGTAATTGCTTTTTTTAGGAGGGAGGCTGGCGCAAAATTATACATCCGCATCGGTCGTTAAAAAGGCTAGCTACGGCTCCGGGTGCGGATTGAAAAGAAAATGACTGATTTCGGAAGAAGAAAAATGACGAAAATCTCGAGGGACTGAGGAACATCTTTAGCGAGACGAAAGCGCATCCGAGCATCCGAGTTCCAAGATTCGTTTGGAGTTTTGTGTCATTAATCGATATGCGGAATAAAGCAACCCTCCAGGTTATCTCGGCAACGGAGCTCGCTATCTGGTACCGTCGTATGTCTTGGACCAGTGACAGGCAGACAGGCAAGCAGCCATTGGATGCAGTGGGGGGGGGGAGGGGAGCCGTTGGTCCCGAGGGACCGAACCCAGGGTAGCTCTGACGCGGACTCAGACTCCCTGGGGATATTCCTCCCTTCGGATTTCCACCTCAACTGGAGCCTCCAGAACCTGAAGATAACGCAGAAAGCGCGAGAGCTCCTATACCTTCGGGCCAACCACGGATTTTTTCTTTTTCTTCCCTTCATAGCACGATAGCACTCAAGAAAACAAGAGTCGTTTGAATTCAGACTTATACTTCAATTCTAAGATTTTCGTGAAGAAGCTAAAGTCACATATTTCTTCTGAGACAAAAAAAAATCATATTTATTAGGCACGGATCCAGAGAAGTTACCAATTGCTAACCAATTTCATACCAGCAATCATGATTCGTGCGTTATGCCTCTAAAAAGAAAAACAAGGTTCTGGTCTCTTTAAATTTGAATCAGTGAGATATCATCGATTTTCAGTGAAAATCCTCACTGATTACAATCAGTCCATTTCTAGCTATTTCAATGAGTGAAAATGCATGGGGAATTAGTGAAAATTCTTACTAATTTTATTCAGTGATCCATTTCTCACTAATTTTAAATTTAGAGAGGACATTTCTCAATCATTAAACATTCTTTCAAGTCATAAAAATGAAAAGTTTCATACCTAAAGAAATGATCAATTTAATTATGGAATACTTGACTGCAGAATCAAAGCATTCAAATCATTAGAGCTCTCCTGAGTTTAAATTATCTAAAATTGAAATTTAATAATTTTCTATTTCATCAATTTGTCGAACATTCTATCAGACTTTTTAAATAAAAATATTAATATTTATTCGTGAAAATGAGTGTTCAGAAGCAGACTATGGGATTCACTAACTGGTCCGATAAAAAGACATGCAGACTCGCCCCAAAAGCCGTTCTGTCCAATTTTTTTGGAAGAATTAAAAAGATTTGAAAGATTCCCAAGAATTTAAAAAAATTTCAAGGGATTTTAGGATTGCAAAAGATTTTAACAGCTTGAGGAAATTCATGTAATTACCAAGAATTTGAACTATTTTGGGGAATGTTCAAAGCTTTTGAACGTTTTAAGGAATTTTGAAATTGTTTACAGATTTTACGACAGTCCAAGGGATTGCACAAGAATTAATTCAGCGATTTTATATCATTTTGAAGATTAAAGGGGCTTTTCAGACATTATTGCGAAATTTATGGGATTTCAAATAATTGCCTTCATTTCATAGGGATTTGGAAAGATTTTATAGGATTGAAAAAGGGTTAGGGTATTTTTATTGATTTCAAGGAACTTCAGAGAATGTGAAAGATTTCGGAGGATTTTTCTAAGATGATTTTAAGTGATTTTTAACGGATTTAACTAGCTATAAAAAATTTATTCAGAAGTAATTTCAAATATTTCTGCTAATATAGAGTTTTAAAGAACTTTCTTTGATACTGAAGATTTTAAATGATTTCATAGGATTCACAAGATTTTATGATATTAAAAAAAAATTTAGAGTGATTTCAGAGGGTTTCCAAAATTTACAAAGATTCTAAAGGATTTTAAGGGGTTTTATAAGATTTTCGAGGATTTGAGTAATTCTGAGGGATTCTATAGTCTCAGAATAAGGTATTTTAATAAATTTCCCAGGATCTCAAAGGATTTCACAGGGCTTCAAAGATTTCAAAGAATATCGTCAGATTTTATGTAATTGCACGAACTTTTAATGGATTTTATAATATTTTAATGGATTTTGAAGAATTTTTTCACAAGATTGTAGGATTTATAAAGAATTTCAAAGCTTTGAAAATAGTTTAAGTAGATTTAAATAATCTTAAGGGATTTTACGGGATTTCAAAGGATTTTGAAGATTTTAGGATATTTCAAAGTATTTCCATGAAGAGAGGGCTTGAAATATTTTAGGGCAGTTTCAATGATTCTAAAGATTTCTTGAGATATCAACAAAATTTGAAGGAATTCTCCAGAATTTTAATGATTTTAAGGAATTCAAACAAAAATCTGAAATATCCGAAAATTTATGATAAAAGTATATATATTTTTTTGTAATTTTGGAAATTCTAATCATTTAGCAAATTAAAATATCAAAATATCCGTGAGTACCCATATACGTAATATGTTGAAAATAAGCACGACAATTTATACATGCAGTTTTAAATTTCGACAGTTTTAACATAGTTTAAATTTTAAGCTCTCCAAATTTCTTGGCCTTTCTAAACTCTGAATTAAAATCTTCGACATTCCAGTCATTTAGGCTTAAGTAAAATAAGAGTCACCAATGAAAAACATATATATCTTTGTAGTAGGATTCACGCTTGAGTTAACCATGAGTTTAAAAATCCCAATATATAAGTGAATTTATAATTTCAAGTATTTATTAAGGCAAAGTCAAAATGCCTCGGAAAATGTTCAAATTAATTGGGTCAATAATCAAATATTATAATTTGAGAAACAATTTCTTAATTAAAATTTTATTGAGAAAGTTCAAAAAACTGGTTTCTTATATTGAGTTGAATGAATACTTCTTTGCAAATTTTTGGATATATCAAAACTTAAATTTTTTCAGCCTGAACTAAAAAATATGGCACGATTTTGCTTTCATAGAAAACAACTTTTTTGTATTGTTTGAAATGTTCTAAAATCGCAAACAAATAAAAAATCCCTAAATATCGAAAAAAAATAATTTTTGAGAAAGCAAAATGATAGCATGTTTCTTTGATTCAAGCTGAAGAAATTTCATGTTCGACATATTCAACATGGGCCAAAATGTGTGCATAATAGTTGCACCTCATTTGTCAAAAAAATTGTTCCAAACAACATAATTAAAAAGCTATTTGAATGTTGTATTTTTTATTGATTTTTTGTAGTTTTTATTTTTTCACTGTTTTAAAAATGCATTTATCAAATTGTTATATATAGAATTATCCCCTTTTGAATTACCCTCATTTTGCATCATTAATTGACAATTTTTAAACTCATTTTTAGGCAATTAATTGTTTTATCTTACCTGTTTTACATTCTTCTATATAAAAGACATACGGAGTGACAATTACAAAATAAAATATATATATTTAAAAAATTTACTTATCATAGACAATAGTCAATGAAATAAGGAAAAAATATTATTTTGCTTATAAATGAATTTAAACATTTTAATTAAATTATTTACAATGATGGTATAAAAATTGAATACATAAATTTTCGAGATATTCAGAGAACAAAAACAAGAAAAAATCAATAAAAAAGACAAAACTCAAATAGGGGACCTAAAAATCATCTCCATTTTTTATTTATTTTTTATTTGAAAAATTCGTTGACTAAAAAGGTACAACGCGGGATGTATACGTTATCAGATTCGTACATCTTTTTCTCAATCAACCTACTGCATATGACTCAATCCAAAAAATCATGTTTTTTGCACATTTTCAAAAAATTCTAAATTTACTGAATTTGTTTCTGAATTGCTAAGTTTTTTTTTTATTCTTCATTAGCAAATACTGTACAAATGAGAAATTCGCCATAATTTGAGAACCAATAGGAACATTTTTTAAAACTTCAATCTAAAACAGAGAACGGAAGATGTTAATCGAATTCAAAATTTTGATTTTATTTTTTTCGGGTGCTAACAAATACTAAATTTGATTTGACGAAGATAGGAAAAGGTGTCAATCAGGGACCCAAAAAACATATAGTCAACATGGTCTGACCTCCAGCCCCGAAAAACGATTTTTTTTTGTGTGGCTGTGTAATTCAAAAATATTTATGAAGATTTTTCAGCGCTTTGAAAAATCGAATATTATTTCAGAATTTTTTGAATTAAAAAAAAAAGGTTGCGAACCCTTTGATATCAGATTGAATTTTTCTCTCTCCATTCCCCCTTCTTTTAAAATATCAATATCCTTCCAGCAAATTTTTGTAGCAGCTGTCAACACATGAGTTGGTGGAATAATTAAAAAAATATTTATAAAAATTCTTCACTGCTTGAAAAATCAAATATCATCGAAGAATTTGTTGAATTACAGAACGATTTTCTGAACCCTTTAATTTCAGATTGCATTTTTCTCTCCATTTCCCCTTCTTTTGCGATATCTATCTCTACCGAGCAAATATTTGCAGCAGATGTGAACACATGAGTTGGTGCAATATTTAACAAAATATTTATAAAGATTCTATAGTGCACTGAAAAATCAAATATTATCGTAGAATATTTCAAATTACAAAAAAATGTTACGAACCCTTCAATTTTAGATTGGAGTTTCCTCAAATTATTTTCTCCTTCTTTTAAAATATCCATCTCTATCAAACAAATATTTGCAGTAGCTGTAGGCATACGAGTTAGCGATAAAAACATGTAGGAAAGGTAGAGGAACATAGCAGGGAAAGAAGCATCCGTTATCAAAGGATAATATTTTCTATCCGGTTTAAAGTTTCAGAATATTTTTCGTTTATTTCTTTCACTATAGGGGCCATTCAAAAACTATGTCACGCTATTTTGAAACTTTTAACACACCTACACTTCGTGTGTAGGTTTTTTAAATCCAAAAAAGTTAAATTTTAAATTCAAAAAAGTGAATTTTCAACAGAGCAGTTAAATATTCGAACAAATAGTTAAATCTTTAATATATAGAGATAGACTTTTTAGAGTATCATCCATTTTTCAAACAAAAGGATTAATCTTTAATCAAAAATAGTTGAAATTTCAACTAAATAATTGAATTTCCACAACAACAAAAAACGATTTTTTGAGAAGGCAATTGAATTTTAAGCACAAAATAACAAATTTTCATCCCGAAAAGACACATATTCAATAAAATAGTTCAATTTTCAACGAAATAATTGAATCTTCAACTCAGTAGTTCAATTTTCAACCAAAAAAGATGAATTTACGAAAAATGTATAGTAGTTGATATTTCAAACAAAACAGGCGAATTTTAAACAAAATGGTTGAATCCTCAACGACAGCAGATTAATTTTTAACAAACAAAAAAAAACAAAAAAAATTTTCAACAAAATAGTTCTATTTTTAACCGAATAAATGAATTTCTAACAAAGAAGATTATGTTTCAACTGAGAAGATTACTTGTATAACAAAAAAGACGAATTTTCAACAAAATAGTTGAATTTTTACAAAAAACAGTTTTTTTCAGCTAAAGTGAATAATCTACAACAACAACAAATGAATGTTTAATATATAGAATTTCATCTTTCAAACAAGTATTTGAATTTTCAATGAAAAAAGATTAATTCTCAATTGCAAATATAATAGTTCATATTTTAACCAAGAAAAGATTTTAATTTCATATCGGAAACAATTAAATTTAACCAAAAAGATGACTTCTCAACGAAAAATGTAATCGTAGGTATTTCAATCAAAAAAAGAATTTTCAACAAAACAGTTGAACACTCAAAGAAGAGAGATACCAAAAGAGATAAATTTTCAATAAAAAAGATTTCTTACGAACAAATGTAATAGTTGATATTTCGACTGAGAAGATATTTTAATTTTAAATAAAAAACAATCGAATTTACCCGAAAAGATGACTTCTCAATGAAAAACGTAATCGTCAATATTTCTATCAAATAAGATGATTTTTCAACAAAATAGTTAAATCCTAACCAGAAAAGATTAATTGGAAACTCAATTGTTTTAATTTGAACCAAAAATGTGAAATTTCTACTAATAGAGATGAATTTTAAAACAAAAATGAGGAATTTTTAACAAAAGGGTAGAATTTTTCACAAGGAAAGATTTAACAGTCAAGAGATAGAAAAAATTAACCAAGCTGCTGAATTCTCAAACCATAAAAGTGAATTCTCTAGAAAATAGTTGAATTTTAAACCCGAAAATATTAATTTTCAACCAAAAAGTTCATTTTTAACCGCATAGTTGATTTTTCTACCAAGTAGTGTAACTTTAAATCCAGAGGATTATATCTCCAACAAAAATACGAATTCACAACAAAAGACAATTTTTTTAAACCAAATTGTTGAATTTTCAAATGAAAACGATCATTTTATCACAAAAAATAAATATATCCACATTTTCAGTTAAAAAAAATTAATTTTTAACCAAAACAGCAAAATTTCAACAAAAAAAGTAAAATCTTCAATCAAAGAACAGAATGCTTAGACAAAAGAGATTAATAAGGAACATACGGAACAAAAAATGTAATGCTAGACTTTTTAATTAAAAGATTAAACTATCAAAGAAAAATCGTTCAATTTTTCTATTGGATTCTTTCAATTCAGTTCGCATTCAAGCAAAAAAAGGACGAAAAGGGAAACGTTTTTTTTTTAACAGGGAGAAAAAGAGGAATTCCTTTAAAAAAGGGAATAGAGGGGGAATAATAGAGAGAGTGAGTTTTATTTAGATGCTTTTCTTGTAAAATAAAATCACAAATTTTCATTTTTTCAAGCATTACAACAAAATTTTATTCACATTTTTATTCTCCATACGTGATTTTACATTTTGTGTTAACTCTCCTTCCTTTCTCAAAAATCGTTAAAAAACGTGTTACCCCCTCGCCTGCCAGTATCACAAGTTTAGATTTATCTTCTGCGAAAGCAAAAATTCTAGTGAAAATTAATTGCAAATCGTCTTCCAGAAATTCTTGCGCTTTCTTTAAATATAAAAAATTCCATTTGATACTCATACTCTGATAGCTTTACTCCCTTATCAGAGATTGATTTCTTCTGATCTGGATTTAAAGTTTCAAAATATTTTGCGTTTATTTATTTCACTATATGAAATTACTGAAAATTACAGATTACAGTTTTATCCTTTTTGATTTTTTATGAAACAGTTTTGAGGAGTGTAAAAATTGAAAATGAAATTGTGGAGTGAAAATAATATAATAGAAAGATTATGTCGACGGTGAAAGCTCTCCAGTATGAAACAAGCTGTTGTTTTAATAACGGCATTGAGAAAGAGAGCGACGCGATGTAATTACTGGAGTCCCTTGAAAAAAGGTCAAAAAAGATAAGGACATAATCCAACGTGGCACAGCAGTATTAAAGTGATTATAACCACCGGCTGGGCTTAGTGCTGTCACTGCAAAAACTAATAACGGCTTAAATTTTAGAGGACCTACGATTACAGGATTAAGGGACTACGATAAGTTGAAATTTTCCTCCATTATATTCCTCTCCATTAAGAGACTAATTCTCTCTAGCCTGCGAAAAATGCATATGTATTTATTATTACATTATATGTCATCCCTGTTTTTTTATTCAGTTATTAAAACGTGCATGGCACCATTTTCAATTAATATCTCGAAAATATCTTGGATTAAGGTGTCATTTTTTTTGGCCGTTTAAAATAAAAAGTCCACAAACTTCATGTTTATGAGAAGTGTAAGGTTATCCTAGTAATTTATTCAATAATAATGCCGCTGCGAAGTACCAGAAAAAAATGGATACTTCAAATATTTTTCAAGCTTATGTTTCTGTCTTAACGTAAATCTTCTTTCCAGAAAATTAGAGAGTCGGCCAAAATTTCAATTGATGTGTTCTGTTAAAATGAACAACTTTTTAACTTACGGTGGTGTTGTACTCCAAATAAAAACCTGATGATGTACTGTTAGATTCCCAATATCAGAAAAAAATCCTGTTATAAACAAGAAAAATAATTTCGTTAAAAAAATCAATCAGTCAATCGATGCTTTTTGAAGACGCGAACAAATATGTCATGAACATTACTGTTTTATTCCCAATGTTAAAAAAGTTTTCCTCATATCAACAAGATAAAAAGCGTATTTTCAAATTTATAAATCGGTATTGCTAGATCATAAGAGGTTTTTAGAAGTTTCGTCACTACCTCATTCAACCTGTCTCAAAGACGCGAACAAACGTGTCAGTACAGTACTGTAATATCCCCAATATGAAAAAAGTTATTCTCATATAAACAGAATACACCAATTTCTTTGAAACTTCATAAATCAGCATTGGTGATTCATAACAGGTTCAACAAAAGGTCAATCGATGGATCTCAAGGACGCGAACAAATATACTACATAATGTATTGTCGTATTTTTAATATCAAAAAAGTTTTTCTCATACAAACAGAATAAACGGGTTTTTTGAAACTTCATGAATCAGTACTGATAGGTCATAAAAGTTTCAACAATAGGTCGATTGATGCGTCTTGAAGACGGAAACAAATTTACTAGATAACGTATTGTTGTACTGTGACTATCAAAAAAGTTTTTCTCACATAAAGGTAATTTTTTTTAAATCTCTAAATGGAAAAAAACTACTTCTAATTAGCCGATCTATCTCAAAATCCTATCAGACTTGGATACCAGTCGGAGCTATAATTCGCCCAAATTTCATGATCATATCTATTTTACTTTTCAATATATGGTTAACAGAAAAAAAGTAGAAGAACACACACACACACACACATGGACATTTTTTGAAAATGTTTTCTCTTTAACTCCTGGGGTCGAATAATTTAAAAATATGTCAAAAAATTATATTAAAAAATGTAGGTAATTACAAACCTCCCTCTATGAGGAAGCAATATTCAATAAAGCATTAGTATCCAGCACTTCCAAATACAAAAAGGTTATGAGTTTAGTCCAAGAAACATAAAAAGAATCCAAGTGATCAAAGTTATTTAAGATTTGCTTTCAACTACAATCTTAAAAAAATGGTATATTCACTTAACCATACAAAATTCAAATAAAAAAATGCTTATGAATTTGTGACGATGGCATCGCTATGAAAAATATGTTTTTGACAAAATCGATTGGAATTAAACAATATATTTTTAATATTTAAATTAAACTATAAAATTTGTACGCTATACAAAAATATGACAAAAATGACTTAGCGTGACAAATGTTTAGAGGTGGCATGGTGGTTTGGAATTATTTTATCATAACAGAACACGTTTGTTCGAAAGGTAAATGAAGGGATTTCACACTTAGTAGTCATTTTTGGGACTGGGAGGACGAGACTAAGAGATTTTATACTTAATAGTGACTTTTGGGGCTAGGAAGAGCTGTACAACGAAATTTTACACTTAGTAGTAATTTTTTGGGCTGGGGAGGACTAGAATAGGGAATGTAATACTTTATTAGTGATTTTTTGGGCTTTGGAGAGCTACACCAGGGCATTTTATCTGCTCCATCTCCTGTTCCTAGAGGGCTATTTAGCCCTAGGGACTTATGCTAAATAAATAAATAAATAAATTTTACAGTTAGTAGTAATTTTTAGCGTTAGGGAGAGTTGAATCAGAGGATTTTACACTCAGTAGTCATTTTGGTGCTGGTGAGGACTGGACCAGGAGATTTCACACTTAATATTGATGTTTAGGGCTGGGGAGAGCTGCACAGGGCATTTTACACTTGGTAGTGATTTTTTGGACTGGGGAGGACTGGAACAGGGAATGTTACACTCAAATTGATTTTTTGGGCTTGGGGAGGACTGGATCAGGAGATTTGAGAGTTAATAATGATTTTTGGGGCTAGGGAGAGCTGCCACAAGGAAAATTTAAACTTAGCAGTAATTTTTTGGGCTGGGGTACTATTAATTGTTGGGTTTGGGGAAAGCTGGACCAGGGGATCCTACACTCAGGGATGATTTTCGGGGCTGAGGAAAGCTGGAAATCGAAATTTAACACTCAGTAGTGATTTTTGAAGCTGTGGAGAGATGGGTATTAGGATTTTACACTTAGGGGTTTATTTTAGGACTTGAGAGAGCTACATTATGGGATTTCAAACATAGGGGTAATTTTTACCGCTGGAAAGAGCTGGAAAAGGAAATTTTGAACTTAGGGGTTATTCTTGGGCCTGTAGAGGGCTAAGCCAGGGGTTTTTAAACTAAAGGGTGACTTTTGGTGCTGGAGAAATGTGTAAAAAGAGATTTAATACTTAGAGGTGATTTTGAGGGTTGGGGAGATTTGGACAAGGTAAGAAAAGTAAGAAAGATTTGTGGAGTTTGGAAGAGCTGGAAATGTATAACTTTTGGGGCTGAGGAGAGCTCGGCAGGAAGATGTGACACGTAGGGGTGAGTTTTAGGGCTGTTGAGGGGGCTGCGATCTAAATCCGCGTCTATATTTGAGTGAATAGTTAAATAATTGGAAATTAAATATTTCAGCATATTAGCGATGAAGTCTTCTCAATTCATATAGATTTCTTAAAACTAGAAAGTTTTAGCTCAAAAACGTTTGATTATAATTTTCTGTGGGAAAACTTTTTTAAAAACTTTTGAAATAAAAAATGTATAACTCATTTTATTATGGATGCTTCTAGGAAATTCTAGTTACTGGATGAACTATTTCAAATTCATTAAAGGAATAATAAATTAAACATTAAAAAATTGAAAAAAATGTTATCTTACATTTTTTCTCTGAGTAGAAATATATCAATTTTCTATAAGAAGATTCCATATTTTTGTCAGAATCTAATAATATTCCCATGCGCCTGGAATTTGTGAAATTATATGAATTTCTATTTTATTTCTGTAAATCATATTTCACAAATAAAATTTTAAAACTCTATATAAATTATCTTGAACGTTTTTTTGGTCATTCAGCAACTTTTTTCTGTTTAAAATTCAGAAGGTGGTTGAAAAGGATGCATATCAAGGGTTAAAAAAAAACTTCAAAACTTAATAATGATAACTATTATTTTCTAATATTTTTTATAAAATTTCCGGTCACGTTCCATAATTATTTATCATATTATAAAAGGAAAGAATTTTTTTTTAATTATCCAACAAACTATTGAGAATAGTAGTTTTATTTTTTTTAAATAATTTTTGATTTTAAAAAGATGGATTTCAAAGAAGTTTCTCATTTTTAAACAATTTCAGGTTATGTTAGCGTTTCCCAGCAAAAATTGGCATTTTAAAACAAAAAATATAATTTAAAAAAGATTCAGAATCTTTTAACAATCTTGCATTATATGGATGCTCTTGTCATATATTGGTATTTGAAAAAAAATCATATTTTAAAGAATATTCAAGAATTTTAACAATTTCAGGTGATTTTATCGTTTTATGACAAAAATTTGTATTTTAAAACCAAAATCATTAAAGTTTGAAAAGGATTTGCAATTTTTTAACAGTTTCAGGTCATTTTAACGTTTTTCACAGGAAGTCGTGATTTCAAATAAAAATCGTTCAATTTTAAAGGTTAATAATTTTTTAATAATTTTAGGTTACGTTAACATTTTACACTAAAATTGGTATTTGAAAACCAAAAATATTATGATTCAAACAAGATTTAGAATCGTTACTTAATTTTGAATTATGTTAGGGTTTTTCGTCGTAAATTGGTATTTTAATCACAAAAAATATACATTCCAAGAAGATTTACGATTTTCAACAATTTTAGGTTATTTTAGCATTTCTCACAAAAAATTTGTATTTTAGAACAAAAATAAACTATAAACTAGATAGTTACTCAATTTTTTCTGTCGGAAAGTAGTATTTTCAATTAAATAAAATTAGGTTTCAAAGAAGATTCACAAATTTTTAATGACGATTTATAGTTTCAGAATAATTTAAAGTTATGTTATCATTTTTTGTCGGAAATCAGTTTTAGATACAAAATTAATTGAAAAAAGATTTACAATTCCGACCTGTTTTTTTTAATAGTATGTTAGCCTTTTTTGTCGCTGGAATTGGTATTTTCATTAAAAAAAATTTTTACAATTTCTGTGTGTCGGGATTCAAAGAAATATAAAACAATTTTTAAACAATTTTAAGTTATGCTAAGCTTCGCACCGGAAATCAGTATATATTTCAAAGAAGATTTACAATCTTGAACAATTATTTTTCTTATGTTATGAAAGTTATATTTTTTTTATGTTAGCGTTTTTTGTCTAAAATTCCTATGAGTTATAAAAAATGATAAGATTTCAAAGAATATTCATTTTATATTTATTTATTATAATATTTATTATTTATTTGATTGTCTACGTATTATACAAAAAAATGACACTTAATTCCGCAGTTTAGACATCGACTTTCATTAATTACCAAAAATTGTGTCCTTTTTTTTTGTGTTAGATAAAAGAGACTATTAAATATAACAATATTGTAATCATGTTAATTCAGAAATTGTGAGAGATGAAATGAAATAATCAAGATCAAGAATAAAAAAATTAAAGATCAAATTATTTTTAAACTTTCATTCACCCTTTTTTTGGTTTTAAAATTTCTACGATGAAAAATGCCGTAAAAGAAAAAAAAAATTTTAAACCATTAATACTTCTATAAAAAATAGTTATGGAGACTCTGTTTGCTCAATGCGATTCTCGATAGCAGTCCTTAATAATTGCATGGACGTAAATTAATTCCAGAATAATAATTATGCATTTATGCTGTACGCACAAATTACAATCACGGCTTCACGATGCGGCATAATGTGCTTGATTTAGGTCATCACGCTCTGTTCTGATTATATGAGGTTGTATATTTATGTGTAGCACCTCATCGTAATTTATTGAACCCACAAAAGAACCAAAAATTAATTATTTGCGATCAAAATTGTATCCACAAACATAATTTATTTCAAATTCAAAAAATGGGCAGACCTTTGTTAAAAAAGTGTTGGTGGCATTTGTATGAAACTGCACTTTTTCCTATTTATTAAGTTATAAGAACATTGTGCGCATGTGGCGCGCACAAATTACACTTTATTCAGAAAAAAAACTCTGTTCATTTACCAAAATTTTGTTACATTTTGTTACACAGGAAATCTTATGTGATTTGAGACGATTTCCAGCAGTTTTCCTGTCTCTTGGCCAAACGTCCAGGCAAATGCGAGATACTTCTAATAAAGTCAGATGCAGCCGCGTGTTATCACTGGTTATGATTAAATTCATACAGCGAATTTTGAAAACCAAAAACTTAGCACAAACGGAATTCTGAATTGTGTTGAAACGTTGTCTTTTCTGCTGGAATATCAATCTTATTCGTGACTAATTATTCTTTTTGTTCGAAATTTCATTTCATTGGTTGAAAATCTGATTATTGAATCAAAAATTCCTAAAAAAATTCAAAATTTGGTTCAAATAAATGTTTTGTATTTTATTAAAAATTAATCTTTTTTAGTAGAAAATTAATCTTTTCGGATGAAAATTCATTTTATTGGTTGAGATTTTAACTTTTAGGTTGGATATTCCTTTTAAAACTCAAAATTTGGTTGGAAATTTTTTTTTAAAATTAATCTTTTTGGTAGAAAAATGATATTTTTTGTTGGAAATCTCTCAAAGAAATTCAAAGAGTTAAGATGATGAAGTCTTCCAATTTAAATTTCAGTATGTTAATGAAATATTAAAAGTTTTGGCTTTCAATTTTTCATGCCTTTATTTTTGCAGTATATCAAATTTAAAAAATGAATTTTTTTTATATAAATCATGCTTTGATGATAATTTATTTGTCCTCTTGGGCATATAGAAGTATTTAAGGCTCCTTGTTCTATCACCGACGTTAAGCAGCGCTTGTCTCGGTTATAATCAGATAGGTGTCCTCATACAATATAATAACAATTCATGAAATGACTCGACAGTTTTCTTCAGAAGCCATGAAAATAAACCAATTTTTTTTCAACTGCCGTTAATTTCAATCAAAAATAATCAATATCGATTTTTCAAACTTTTAGAAATAAAATCTTTATAAGGAAGAAACTTTTAAGTTTTGAAGCTGCTTATGTAAAGGTATATCCGCACAGAAAAAACGAAATGTAATCTTTAGAGGGATTTCAGATTAATCTTCACCTGCAACGAAAATTAACTTTACGTGGTAAGATTTACCCACTGAATGGGAAATGGTTACTATGTCAACTTTATCAAATCTTGTTTTGTTTCGATGCAAAAAAATTCAACTTTATCTACTTGAAAATTACGCGTATTTTGAATTTTGAAATTTTCGCTCTGTCTGTTTTGAATTTTTTAAATACAAATGCTCAAGTAGTCTCATCTTAATTTGAAAAATCATATTGAAAAATATGTTCTTCAACGTGATCCAATTTTAATTGAAAATAAATTTTCAATAATTAGTGTTTCCAATTGGATTTATTGTTATTCAGATACATTTTTGATGAGAAAATCTTTATAATATGCATAATTTCAAATTTGAATATTGAAGAGAAGGTGTTGAATAAATTTTTTTTTCGACAATAAAAGAATAATTTTCATTTAAACGAAGAAAATAAGTTTATAAATAAAATCCAGAGAATTCTCTTCAGCATCGAGAATCCAAACCTGATAAAAAATTTATTAGAATTTATAAAAATCTGAAAGTAACAACAACCAAATTTGGACCGGAAACCTGAATATATTTCCATTTACAATAAAAATCTTGAAATAAAAAAGAGGAATGAAAAAGTAGGGAACCATTCTTTTTTTTTCTCTCGTAATTCTTTATTTTACATAAGATTGTCTCTAATGATTGGGTGACCCTTATTTATCAAAATTAGATTTTTTACTCTCACCACTGAATATGGTTCAAATGACCAAAAAATGATCTCCAAATTGGGCAAAATCGGTTAAGGCTTTCCATGGAGCACCAGTAAATATTAACCGATTCTGCTAAAATTTGAAGGAGATTATTTTTTAGGTATTCAAACATAATTAGTAGCGGGTGAAAGTAAAAAAAAATTGATTTTAAAAATGAATAATCCCGTCAAATTTTACGAAATCCGCTGATATTTCCAGAAATCCTAGAAAAATTATTAAAATACCTTGAGAGCTTTCAAAATCCATTACAATAATTGAAATCCTCTGCAATCCTAGAAAATCTCTTTAAATCTTCTTAAATGTCTTAAAACCACATAAACATATTTTTAATATCCCTAAAATCATTCAAATCCTCGGAAAATACTTGAACAGTTTTTTAACCTCATGGAAATGCCTTTTAATCCTTTCAAAATATAAATAAAAAATATTTGATATCCGTTGAAATCTTTTCAAATAATTTGAAGCTTTTTAAAGCTCTTCAAAATTCCTTGGATGTTTTGAAAATACCCTTTAATATTGCGAACCCTTATTATAAAATTGCATTATTTAAACAAAATATAATCTTCCAAAATTCATGATAAGTCATGACTTAATACCAAATATAAGGCGTTTTCGCCCTGATTATTCTTGACAGTTACTTAAGGGCATGTGTCAGTCTGTCACGTAACCAATTATTACATGTGATTATATTTGGTGGCTTTATAACTATACAAATTATTATATTTTACTCAGATTTTGGAAAATAGTGCAAAATATATAAGGGAACGTCTTTCTGGCTCGTCGGAGTTTTTATTTTATTTAAATAATGTAATTTTACTAATTCTATTCTAGCTGGGGCTATAAAGTCCTGTTCTTAGGTACATTCCAAATTAAAAATTAGTCAACTTGCACATAAAAAAGTGTTTTGTAGCCTACTAAGACATAAATAAGTCACTCAAAGCTCCTCCTTATATACTTTTCCTCCCTACGTCCCCTATATTCTCCTACTTCCCTTCCCTTCCTCAATTTCTTTTTCATCTACTTTTCCCTCTCCTCAGTCCCCAGACATTTCCCCTCACTTCCTCCACCCCCCTCATTTCCTCTTATGACCCATCACTAACTGTAGTTTCGCTCCCTTCACTTCCCCTACTTCCCCTCTTCCTACATTTCCCACCACTTCAACTACTTCCCCTACATCCTCTTCAACTTACCTCCCTACTTCCCTTTTCTTCATTTCCCATACTTCCCCTCCTCTCACTATCACTATTCACGTTTCCCTTATTTTCTGTTTTTACCTCCCCCTCATTCCCCTGTTTTCCCTCCCCTTGTTTGTTGTGAGTTGTTCCCATTCTTGGAAAAAGTACGATGGACGAGCGGACGGATATCCGCCCGAAACTATATGGGTTTCTGCCCGGGGTTACGAAACCCTCAAAATTAATTAATTGGATTATTTGAACCAAAAAAAAAACTCAAATGTTCCAGGCAGAAGTACTCTTATATATGTTCATCCATTTTCCAAAATTTTAACACAAAATTTACATTTTCCAAATTTTAAAGACGCCGCATATAAACTAAGTATATCATCACGTGACACTCTGGTACATGCCCTTAGGAGTATGTGATAGTTTGTCACGTGACCAAATACATATTATTGTCTTCAGTATGGCTTTATAATTAGAAAAATGAATATATTGTGCTGTAGTTTTGGGAAATGTATTTTGAATCATTTCCCAAAACTTCAGCACAATATATTTATTTTTAGGGATTCGTAGCCCCGGGCTTTCCCCTTTCAGTTTCGGTCGAGTGTCCATCCGTCGTACTTTTTTCAAGGGGGAAAATGAGGAAAAATTATTGAAGGGGAAGTAGGGGAGTTGGTGGGAAGGAAAGTAGGGGTCGTGAGGTGAAATAGTGGATGAGAAGCAGGGGTGAGGGGAAATTAGGGGAGGGAATTAGGCGAAGTGAGGGAAGGGAAAGTAAGAAAAGTGAGGAAAAATGAGGGGTGGGAAATTAGGGCAACTAAAGGAAGTGAGGGGAATTGTGGGAGGGAAAGTAGGGAAAGTTTGGGAAAATAAGGGGATTTGAAGTAGAAGTGAGGGGAAATAGCGGGTGGGAATCTTGGGGAAGTGAGAGGAGTTGAGGGGAGGAGAAATAACGGGAAATAAGGGGAGAGAAACTAGGAAAGTTAAAAGTAACAAGAGGAGGGTAAGTCGGATAAATTTGAGAGGAGAGGTATAAGAATAAAATTGAGAATAAAATAATACAAAAACTAGTTGAAAAACGTCTCTTCCAACTCTTTCAAACCAGATAAAATTTCTCGATCTATAGTAACTTTCATTGTTTCCATTTGTAGAGTTTACAACGATCCTCCCGGGATCATTAGGACGCACCCAGTTCGAATGGCTGCGGGACACACTGTTTGTATGTGGAGTGTGCGTCGAATTCGATCGTAATCGAGTTTCCATCGTAATTTGCGTAGATAGTCGAAAAATAGAGATCCAGACGGGAGTAACGTTGGACGTTGGTTGTTGGCCGGGGCTCGTTCGTGCTCGTGGTTAGCTGTGAAATAGGGTGAGAGCATGAGTGTAAAGCCAACTAGCACTGGGTCCTGTACAACTTCCATGATATACATATAGGGTTCGCTAATTAATGCACGATAATGAACCGCTGCTGAGCCGAACCTATATTAATAGATTCAAATCACAATCTCCACCATACAGTCCTAGCGAGGTCCATGTTCCAATTCTACTGTCGCTGAACCAATAGTGCAACTCGTCCGATCATGCAGTATCACATTTGTTACTCTGCCATTCGAACTACTCGACCATCTAGTTGCCGATGTTAATGGAAACTTTCATTTATTTACGCACCCTCAACCAATCATTATCGATCACTACATTTTCCTTTCAACGGGTTCAACCATATTTTCATTTTTGGTCACTTGTGATTTAAGGGCCGTCTATAAACTACGTTACCAATTTTGGGATATTTTTTACCTCCCCGCCACCCCACCCCGAAACGAAAGTAGGCCAAATTCTCTCAAAAGGGAGAAAATATATTGCATTTTCAACAAAATAGTTTGAAGTTTGACCCAAAAGAATTTTCTACCAAAAAAAGATGAATTTCCTGCTAAAAAAAAGGAATAAAAAAATGTCAAGCAAACGGTTACTTTAACAACCAAGCAGTTGAACTTTCAAGCGAAAGAAATGAATTTTCTAAAGAATAGTTGAGCTTCTAATAAAATAGTTAAATTTTCATGCCAAAAAGCGTATTTTTGCGAAGGCATTCGGATATTCAACAAAAAAGTTAATTTTCAATCCAAAAGGACGTATTTTGACCAAAAAATAAAACTTGAACAAAATAGTTGACTTTTCAAATCATAATAAAATTTTTAACCAAATAGTTGAATTTACAACCTACGAAGATGCATTATCAACCAAATGGTCGAATTTTCAAATAAAAAATATTAAAATTCAACCAGAAACAGCTGCATTTTCAGCCTCATTTTCAACCCAAAAAGTTGAATTTTAAACCAGAAAGTTAATTTTCAACCCAGGAAAATGAGTTTTCTACCATAAAAGACGTATTTTCAATACAAAAGGACAAATTTTCAACAAATCAGTTGAATTTCTGATCAAAAATGATGAATACCAAAATAATTAAACTTTCAACAAAATGATTGAACTGTCAACCAAATCGATTGACCTATAATATTAATATATTTCATTAAAGCGTAGGGAAGTTACGGTAATTCATATATTTTGAAAATCGGTTTTTTATAGTAAAACTTTTTTTATTAACGTAATTCAAAGTTGATGACACAACATAAAAGATTCCATGGTTCGAGACGAATCGATTGACCTATAATATAAATACATATTATTGAAGAGTAGGGAAGTTATGGTAATTTATATATTTTGAAAATCGGTTTTTTATAGTAAAACTTTTTTCACTAACATAATTGAAAGTTGATGCACGAACAGAAAAGATGTGTTGATTCGAGTCGAATCGATTGACCTATAATATTGACGAATTTTATTGAAGAGTAAGGAAGCTATGGTAATGCATAAATGCATAATGCATTTAAAACACGGTTTTTTATATTAAAACTTTTTTCACTAACATAATTCAAAATTGACGCAAGAACGGAAAAGATTTCTTGATTCGTGGAAAACAGATTGATCTATAATAATAATAATATACTTTATTGAAGATTAGGGAAGTTATGCTCATTTATAATATCTGAATCATCAGTTTTAAACAGAAAAACATTTTTCATCGACATAATTCACAGTTGACGCATGAATAAAAAAGGCTTTTTAATCATAAATTTTTAAATAGAGTAATTCTGACAATTTTTGTAAAGAAATTATAAAGCTGGGAAAGGGATAGGGTGCGATAGAATTTTTCCTTTTCCTTTTCCAGCTCAAAAAATTATTAAAAAGTTGATTGTTTTAGAAAACCGTTGACTTTTTAATAGGAAAAGATCAATTTTCAATAGGGAAGTTAATTTTCAACCAAGAAAGGTGAATGCTTAACAAAATAGTGGCAGAAGCAACTAAAAATCTGAATTTTACACCATGAAGAATAATTTCCTAACATGAAAGACGAATTTTCAACAAAATACATAAAGTTTCAACAAAATTATTGAATTTTCAAGACATAAAGACGAATTATTTATATAACAGTTGAATTTTCATCCAAAAAATATAATTTTTCAACAAGAACTTTTATTTTCTACCAAATAGTGAAATTTTCAAATTAATTGCTCTATTTTTATCCAAATAGTTCAATTAAAGAAAAACAGTTCAGTTTTCAACCAAAAATATATTTAAAAAAAAAATTAAATTTCAACCGAAATAGTTTAATTTTCTACAAAATTGTTGAATTTTCAAGAATAAAAGACGAATTTCCTACAGAGCAGCTGAATTTTTAACAAAAACAGTTGATTTGCAACCAAATACTTGAATTTTCAACTAAAATTATGATTTTTCGATTTTTCAGGGGGAAAAAAATGGATTCTCAACTAAATGTTTGCATCTAGTTTACGGTATAATTAAAGGAGAAAACCTTTTCGTTTATTAATTATATTGTTGTTTCCGGGACGTGTAAATCAAATAATATCTACCATCCCAAAATTCTTCTTATAAAATTTCAATTTTTATTGAGAAAAATGTTATAGTTGATATTACCTCCAAAAAATATTTAATTTAAAAATCGGGAACTGTTGACTTCGACAAAAAAAACGAATTTTCAACAAAATATTTGTATTCTCAATTTAAACAGATTAATTTTCAACCAAACAATTCATTTTTCACCAAAAAGGATGAATTTTATTTCAAGAAGATTGAATTTCTAACAGAAAAGAAGAATTTTTAAAAAAATACTTACATTTTTCACAAAATTGTTGAATTTTCAACCAAAAATAAAATAGATGCTTCTTCAGTTTAAAAAAAATTTAACTAAAAAAACCTTTTTTTCAATTTTAAACAAAAGAGCCAAACATTTAAATAAAATTATGAATCTTCAAAGAAAAAATGGTTATTCAACAAAAGAGTTGAACTTCGAACTAAAAAAGATCAATTTTTACTATAAATAGAATAGTTCAATTTTCAGTTGAAGTAATTAATTTGGAATAAAAAATAGAACGAATTTTCGGAAAATGTTTAACTTTTCAACGAAACATGGAGACTTTCAACTGGAGTGATGAATCTTAAAAGAAACAAAAATGAATTTTCAACTAGAAAAGATAAATTTTCAACCAAAAATAGAATAGATGCTTATTCAGTTTAAAAAATTAATTTTCAACTAAAAAAACAATTTTTTCAATTTTAAACTAAAGAGCGAAACTTTTGAATAAAATTATGAATCTTCAAAGTAAAAATAATTTTTCAGCTAGAGAGTTGAACTTCGAAATAAGAAAAAAAGTGAATTTTCAACTAAAGAAGATCAATTTTTACTAGAAATAGAAGAGTTCAATTTTCTGTTAAAAAATTAGTTTTGAATAAAAAATAGAATGAATGTTCGAAAAATAGTTAAATTTTCAACGAAAAAGGGAGACTTTCAACTAGAATGATGAATCTTCAAAGAACAAAAATTAATTTTCAACGAAAGAGTTGACTTTCAACTGAGAAAAAAGATTCAAGGAAATTCCATGAATAATTATTTATCTGGGAAAAATATTTCTTTCACTGAAAGGAACCTAAATTACTTGACCCGCACATGGATGAATGACTTAATTTAAATATGTATTTACCACTTTAAAGAATCGATTTGAATGAAATGATTAAATATTTTTTAGGATGTGAAAAAATTGAGAGAAATTAGGTTCTTAGCTCTCAAAAAATATTTCTTCGAATATTTCGCATTCATTGTGGAGAAATATTACATTTTATTAAACAAATACCACCAAAGAAATGAGAGGGAGCGGGAGAGAGAAGTTTACCAAAAGAGAGTGGGTGGATATTTTTTTAAGTTGAGGTTATGAGGCTTTCGGGAGGGGGAAGGTCTAACTTCATATGTGAATATATAAGAGGTGGTAATAGGGTAAGGGAAGGGGGTATTAAGGACAGAGAAGATGGTACTAAATGTATGTAAAGGAATATAAGAAAGAGGGAGCGTTGAGTGGCTGAGGGGTAATGCTAGGGTTAAGAGAAGGGATGAAGGAAAACAAGATCATTTTTTATGGTCGATTGACGGTTTTCATTTTACTTTTATTTCATCTCTTTCATTCTATACTTATTTTATATTTTTCTCATTCTCTCTATTATCTCCATTTTATTTCATCTCTTACAAATTGCAAGCATATAACAACCTGAAAATAAGCAATAACCCACAAACCGTAGTGACCCATCCTCCCTGAAATCCAACAAGCTGTTTATTGTTTTCTAACATTATCTCAAATCTCCGCAAGCTGCAATTTCGCGACAAATTATAATGATCCAATTTACCTCTTTGCCGTACCCAGTACCTATATCTGGTGCTTCAGAGTCCCCAATTTCTACGAAATACGGACACCGAGCTTTATTCAGTATACGTGTAATATGACGGTGGTGCAGTCATGATAGAGATAGAGAAAGAGAAACGAATAGAGGGAGAGAGAAAGAGAGTTGGTTCGGGGGTTGATAAGAGAGAAAGAGAGAGCGACAGAGAGCAGAATGAAATAGAGGGTGAATAGAGGGAGGACAGAGTGCGGGAGAGAGGGGGAGGGTGAGTGCGACCAGAATTGGATAGGATAGGAGAACTGGTGATTACAGAGGCCGGGGATTCCCCTGGGAGAAGCTCTGGTCCCGCGGGCTTCCACCTAATTCCATCCTGGCTGACTACTGACTCCGTCTCACTCCCACTCACCAATTCCGATGTGCCTATGCTTTCAACCTCACCACTCTCAACCACCAACCACCCTCACCCAACCACCCCCGATCCGCAATGACACAACCCGTCACCAACCATCCCACCAACAACGAAATGCCCTCCACGTGCCTACGCAATGAAAACGTAAACTCATGGACCTTAATCTCGTTCAACCCGATCAGCGTAAATGTCAACTTTGCATCGGGCTCGACCTATAATCTTGAATAGGATCCTGCAAACAATGTAGATTGCAGATTGCATGTCTCAAAACATTAAGAGACACTTTAGGTCTTTATTTTCCTTAAGCAGTCAACTGGTGGACTCGGAATCGACGTTGTGTGCCAAAACTGGTACAAGCGGGTTCGATTCATATTCGTGAAGGTCCGTGCATAAGTTATGTAAACTTTTTTTAATGATATTTTGAATCCCGTAGCCTCACTTGTCAGGTTCCATAAGTTTCAAAACCCCTCCCTTTTTCCGTGAAATCTTACTGTTTTTTATGAATTTAGAAAGTAGTTCAACTTTTAAACGAATGATTCAACTTTCAACCAATTAAGATGAATTTTCAACAAACTGTAATGGTTAATATTTTAACTGAGGTAAGGTAGATGTAGATTCTCCGCATAGAAATACAATCCTAAAATATTTTTAAGTAAGTTTGAAGAATGCTTCTTGTGGAAACAAAATTAGTTTTTTTTTTATACAAATAGTGCACATGGATAAAAAAAATCATTTGTATTGCCGGTAGCGATGAATCACGAAACGTGGAAAACAGCTTAACATTTTGGTTGAGAAAGGCGTCTCTTTGCTTAAGCTTTTAATATGTCAAGAAATTACTTGATCGGCACGGAAATAGTTTCTTTGTAATAAAAAATAATTTTTATTCCATAAAATTAAGTAAAATTTTAATTTAGTACCTTCTCGTTCAAGAAATATCGGTCACGATTATAGGGACATTTCAAAAGCATGCTCGAGTAATCGTGACCGGTCACGAAGACTAGGACGACTCTGTCAACATTTTATTTCCATATTTCGTTACAAATAATAATTTAATTAATTCCAAAAAGGCATGAAATGAAATCGGAGAACTGACTTGTTACTGTGAGTATCAATCGTAAAGAAATTAGTGCTTAAAACTGAAAAAAGGTGATGTAAAATATTGGCATGAGTTTAGAGATTTCATTATCAATTTTTTTAGTTTATTATCATTTTTCAGTGAAGTTAATATTTATTGAGTTTTTTCATTAGCTAACATTAATCTATACTGCATTATATAAAGAAAAATGTGTAATAGATATATAATTATTGATAGTTTTAATATTTTGACAACGTAAACAGAAAATAACCTCATTTTTTAGCCACTGCAATTTATCAAATTTCGTGTGCTACATCTAGTTATTAAAAATGTTAATGATGTTTAATTATGATATTCAGTATTAAAAAAGAATTTTAGCATTGTCGTTATTACTTATCGTGATAAAAATTCTAATAAATATTTATCTCGACTTATTTTTTCTACCACTTTATTTCTTATGAATAAAATATTAATTTCATTGAAGTATAGTTAAAATACAAACATACACTTGTAATACACCTCCAAATCGCTAAAAACTGATTTCAAGAAAACTTAACCTTTTTCACGAAGACTGGGACAACGACTCACGATTACTAGTACGTGACAGATTTGGAAATCACGATAACTGGGACATCGGTGCTTTTTGACTTTTAATTATTTATAAATAAAAAGTAATATCACATATAATGTAAGAACAATTTTTGTAATATTCTAGGATACTTAATGCTTCAATCAGTACCAATCATTTTTCAAATAATCCTTCGAATGATGAAATCTCTTATGGTCACGATTACTGGGACGTTTACCTTAAGATTTTCATTTTAAGTTGCAAAAAGTTCATTCAAAACAAAAATACGAATGTTCAACAAAATAGTTGAATCCGCAATCAAAGCAGGTTGATTTTTAACCAAACAATTACATTTTTACCCAAAAAAGTTGAACTTTCTACTAAAAGATATGAATTTGAAAAAAAAACTTCCAACAAGAGTTGAATTTTTAAGCAAGAAAGATTTTTCAGTTAATAAAGAACAGAAATCTTCCAGAATGTAGAATTTTCAAGACAAGAAGAAGACATTTCTGCAAAACAGTCGAATTTTCCACCAAAGGATGACTTTTTAACCAAGAAAATTACTAAAAAAGACGAATTCGCAACTAAATACTGAAAAATGTTAAAATCACTGCTAAAAGTGACAAAATAGTTGAATGTTCTACCAAATTGTAAAATTTTCAAGCCATAAAGACTCATGTTCTAAAAAACAATTGAATTTTCAAATCAAAAATATGCATTTTTTACGAAAAAGTTAATTTGAAACTAATTTATTATATTTTCAATTGAAAAAATTAATTTTTAACCAAAGAAAAACAAATTTTGAATAACGTAGTTTCATTTTCAAATAAATACATAAATTTGTAACCAAACAGTTGAAATTTCAACCAAGAAAATCAATTTTCCACCAAAAAAGACGAATGTTCCATAAATTATATATATTTTCAACCAAATTTGTTAATTTTTAGACAAAAAAAAAACAGTTGAATTTCCTACCAAATTGTACAAATTTGAAGCTGAAAATACGAATTCTCAACATAATACATGAACTTTGAACCAAGTAGTTTTGAATTTTTGATCGAAGATATTAATTTTGTACCAAAAAAAAGTGACTTTTTGAGAAATTACCTACATTCTTGACCAAACAGTTGAATTTTCAGACTAAAAAGATATATTTTTAATTAAAAATGCAATAGCTGAATTTCTGTTTGAAAAATTCATTTTCAACAAAAAACGAATTTTTTACGAAATAGTTCAATTTCCTACCGAATCCCGCAAAATATGAATTTTCAACAAGAAAGTTAGTATTCAATTAAACAGTCAAACTCTCAACCAAATTGTTCAATCTTCAGTGAAGAAAATTAAGTTTTGACAAAAAAAAGAGAAAAAAATGTCAGTTTGATTATCAACTAAACAGTTGCATTTTTAACCAATGAATTAACTTCCTACAATGATAAAAAGAATTTTCAACAAAATACATAAATTATTTACCAAACAGTTGAATTTTTAAAAAAATCATCTTTTATTTTTGTTATTTTTTTTTTTATTATATCTGACATAATTGTTAATTATCGGGGAGTGGATCCTAGTTTGTTGCAGCACTTAATGTGTCACACTCTTATTTAATGAAATTGGCACATTATTTATTCTAAAAAACTTATACAAGTCATTTTTTAACGTTTTGTAAAAGATCATCAAAACGGGACAAAAGCACTAAACAAAATAAAGTATTTTGTAGTAAACTTAAAATTTTTTGTTGAATCTTTATTTTAAAGGCTTGCGGGTGCTTCAGTGCTTCAAACTTAAGTAAAATCAATTAAATTTAGACTAAAATGTTTCTACTTGTACACTATGCACGGAAATCTAATGTTTGAAAACTTTTATCCAACATCTTATTTTACTGAAATTGGTTGTTCTACTATTATAAAGTCCTTCTCATAAGGGATCTTAAGTTAGTGTCAAAACACAATTTTTTAAATAAATTTTGGCATGATCAGGATGGATGAGAAGAAACAATCTACTGACTTTGTACGCTAACGGACCTTCAGGGGTGGAAAACACCCCTTTAGTATATACAACCTTAAACACGTTTTCATTTTCTCCAGATAATTTTAACTTCTTTTACATTTTTCTCTAGTCTTAAGTAGTCTAAAATAATTGTCAGAAATAGAAGCTCTAACTACCCTCTCAAGGTGGTAAAACTTCCCCTCTAAATTTAACTTAAATTCAACCCTTTTCAAAGTGTTTGTAATAAAATCCTTCCTCCTAAGGCGTCACGCTTTTATTTAGAGGAATAATTTTTTTAATTACAGAGTTTTATTAAGCCTATATTCTCCTCACTCCTTGTTCCAATAACTTTTAGTTTACATGGTATCAAAATAAATTGGATTGAATGTAAATAAATGTCATACTGTAACGTGTCCTGACACCTCTTCTTTAATTTATAGCGTCATATCTTTCACAAGAAAGGCTGAGATTTAATTGTTAAGTACACGTGTTTTTTAGAATGTATTGCAAAATTACAAAATAAAGTTTTTTCCCTGTTTCCAATTATAGCTTTAGATTTATAATCACTTTTCAAGTGTCGCAGAGCTTTTACGTTATCCGGTAAAAAACAGTTTTTCATTAATTTTATGGCTTAAGTGTTTAATTGTCAGAATAATCATATTTTAAAGGTGATTTTATGAGGAAAATATGAATAAAAACATGTAATTCATACTTGCAAAACACTTGATTGATAGGTTATTTCCACGTAAAAATATAATTTGAAATAATAAAATTTTTTGGGTTTTTATCCGGTAACACAAAATTTATTTTCATTGAGAAAAGGTAGTTGAAGAAGGAAGGTAATCGATGTTGCCATTATTTTTCAACTCATAAATAATTACAAATAACCTAGAAGTTACTTACTTCAATAATTATATTGTGAATAAAAACAAAAATAAATTTCAATTTACCTATAAGAAGGCTATAAAAGTAGATCTTATTATTATTTCACATGAAAAAATATTTTTAATGACTAAAAAATTGAAATTTTATATAAGGACATAGGTCTTCATTTGGTCTATTATGATTTTCAGATTTATTTTGAATAATTTGATTGGGAGAGAAGGTTTCATGTTGTTCTGAGAAATTTTGACCAACAAAATCCAATTGAATAATTCCAGCTTTTTGATTTGCACGCGTATGATACTTGAAGGACCCCATGTAGATAATGATTAAAATAATTATATGTTATCTTATGATATCTTATATTATGATCAGTTATTTATTAAAAATCCTAATAACAATTATTGTTTATACTGATATGAAAACCACCCCTTTTTAATGTATTTCGTCAGGTTTAATTACAAAAAATACAGAAATATTGTTTAAAAGACGGAAATTCTTTTAACCAGGTAGCATTTTTAAAATGATTGAATCTAATAGAATGCGAATTTCCAAGTCTATTAACGGCAAAAAGATGTGTTATGTGCTATTTAAAATTTATAAATTTGAGTCTCCATTTTCAATAATTATTTTTGTTTGAATATAAAAAAAATATATTTTCTATACTGCCTTCTGAAGTAGAGTTTAAATAGGTTATTCATAATATTTATTTTACTCTTTATCATTCAATTTTAAATTATTTGTTTAAAATATTATTTGCTATACAATACATCATGTGAATACAATAAATTTTACACATTTTTACAAATTCTGCAAATCAAAATTATTTCATAAAAGAACGTTTTAAAATTTAGATACTTGTGATTGAAACGATTTTATCTTAGAACGATCTCTAATATAGAAACTATGAAAATCGGACTTCTTCAAATTGTTCCTAAAAATACATTAATTTTTCTAGTGTATAGCTCTTCATAAAAATACCGTGAATTCCTAAAAAGCGAGAAATAATTTTTGGATAAATAATAAAGGTTAGTAAATGCCGTACATATTTTTTAAGAATAAATTGTAAATATATTGAATCTCCAGAAAAAATTGAAAAAATCAAATAATACAAAATATAAATTAAACGTACGTGACTAAAAGAGTAGATAAAAGTAACAAATTTCTCAAACCACTTTGTAAAAAATTATTATTGCAGTATTCAAACTTTTTTTTAATAGTAGTCGTTTATTCACTGTAGTAAATTTCAGGGTGAATTTAGAGCAGTAGAACAAATTTCATGTGGTTGAACGCAATGGAAATACCGATGCGTTGTATTTTTTTATTGCGGCTGACCACACGAAACTTTTTCCACTGGACAGAATTCTCGTTTGTTTCGTTTCACAAAACAATTTATAATAAAAAAAAGGCTTTATATAATACAAGTAAATTCTTAATATTTTGTTGCGGAAGAGTTGGAAGTCCATTAGTAAAGAATCTTTTCATTTGCTTTTCCTTTCACATATCGTTATATTTAAAGTATTACTCGTATA
The DNA here is from genome assembly GCA_932178445.1 of Andricus quercusramuli. Classification (NCBI taxonomy): domain Eukaryota; kingdom Metazoa; phylum Arthropoda; class Insecta; order Hymenoptera; family Cynipidae; genus Andricus; species Andricus quercusramuli. The sequence continues at coordinate 56,924 of CAKNXH010002192.1, read as the reverse complement.
AAAACTAATTTACTATAATAATTCTCTGATTTTTATTCGCCTTTCATTGTAATCTCTTGACTTCTTTCAATTTAGCTGGAATAAAAATGGTTGAAGTTAAATTTGATACACAAAAAACAAAATTATGGTTTTTCATTTAAGACGAGCTTTTCTTTTTTTATTGTAAATATATATCTACAGAAATGTATAAGAAAAGGCAGAATAAAAAAAACACAAACTGTGATTTGATAGGTTTTCTTTTAAAATTGTAATCAACTAAGTAGTTCGGCTAAAATTTAGTTTAAAAGCTTTTATTATTTTTTTTATTATAAATATTTATTCCACAATTAATCTCTTTTTGTGTATAATAATAAACAGAGAGGAGATAAGATAGGACAATTTATGACAACTTGGGTCCAACTAAGTAAGCAGCTACATTTTAAGTACTCTCTTGAGTACTCGTATTCAACCCCTTCATTTTCTTGTTTCCGGCTCTAGTACTACAGACTACAGATTTTTAGTTTTGTTTCTTTTCTCCGGCAAAACGAATCACTACCGCCGTCGCTGGCCGGTATCACGTGATCACTTGGGACACAAAGTGAAAAATTTTCGAAAACATCCGAGAGGAGAAAATGTTTAAAAATTTGGAATTTTGTTATGAAATAAGTTATGAATTAGAAAACCATATTTCTGTTGATTTTCATTCCTAGTTGGGTAAAACTAGTCAAGAATTTAGATCCATAGCTCGGTTTCTGAATTGGGAAAAGGATTTGAAAATAATATTCATTCAAAGTAATAAATAACGTTTTTGATCATATTTTGTATATCGCTAAATTTTAACAAGATTATATGTCCTCGATTTCTCTATTTCTTGTAATGCATTTGCATTTAAAAATTGTTCAATAATTGAGATGAACAAAAGAATTGTGTTCCAGACCATCCCAAAAATGATCTAAATTGTCTGACAAAAATGGTAATTCTTCTAAAAATAATAAAATATTTCATACATATCAAAATATAAAAAAAATAATTATTAAAAAAATTATATGATATCTATAATATCATTATAATTTATCAATGCTGCAGTAAACTTTCACATTGGCTCTTGCAGACTCAAATATTAAAAATATTCAATTTGAATAAATTACGAAAACCCTTCTTGATTTTTCGAAATTGTGTTTTTTTTTTAGTTGAAAAGTGGGAAATAAAAATGAAAAATCGACTCACGTTTGAGAGATCGAGGCTTCGCCTGCTTCCTTCTGGACATAGCACCATGAAAAGAATCACTTAGTAATTAACTAATAAAACTGTGTCTAATCTGTTATTTAATCACAAACACGACCCGGTAACATGTTTATTAAACTCGCGAAACACTTAAAAAATTTGTTTGTACCTTATCGAAAATAATAAATATTTTAGCGGAACTAGCCGGGGACCGGAAACCACGTGGTCTTTGAGACGCGAAGCGACGGCACGACGCTCGAAAACTTCGCGACAAGCGCGTTCGGAAGACACGCGACAAGTGCCGTATGATTATTTCCTTTCGCCGGGGTGCTAGCACGCATGCGGAAAACTATCATCCTGTCGCGCAAGCGTCCAATTCCCAATACAAACCTGATCTACCTTTCGTGAAATTATAAAACCACCCCCTGATTATTAGAGTGGCTCAAAGAAAAGGAAGTATTTCATTTCATTTGTTCTAAGAATAATTGGGCAATTTTTTATAAATAAAAAAATGTTTAACCCATAAAGCCTTCATTCGCTGAAAAGTGTTTTTTTTAGTGTGTAAAAATCACAAATACGTGAAAGCCATAATTATGACAATGGAATGATAGTGTGCTTCGCTGAAAATAATTTCTCCCTTTATTCAGAATACTGCCATTAAAAGTGAAAGAGTTAATTTCTCATGCAAAAATCTAGGATTACTTCAGAAACATTACTTAACTATTTTAAAATATAATTTTCTTTAAAATAATTCAAAGATAATTTTAGTTCCGTTTAAGACCGTGAAACCATGATTAATGATAAAAACAAGAATAAAAAGTTACATTTTGTTTATTTTTTATTTTTGAAAAACTTTTAAAATACACTAACTTTCCGATAAATCTACTCCACAACTTAGAATTATAAATTGCTTTATTTAGTAGAATTACGTCTAAAAATTAAAAGAAAAACACTCTTTGAAGAGATTTCACTAATTGGTTTGACTAATTTTTATGCTGAAAAGGTTCTCATGAATTAATGAAAAATGGTTAGCAAATTTTACTGTGTTAATCTTTCGTAATAAACCATTTGAAATTTGTATTTTACATTATGTGTGAATATGTGTTACATAGGTTTGAAAGTGAAATCAAAGGAAAGATATTTTTTTTTATTCTAATATGTCCTGGATATTGATTTGAAACCCTGCGAATGTTGATAGTTGCGCCTATAAATAAAAAAGAACAAAATATAATTTGCTATCCTTTACAAAAGTTTTTCTGCCTTCTCAGAAAGGTATTCTACTGTTTATTAGATCGTACAAGGTAATATTATCTTTATTAAGTCCCAGACTAATTTTGAAACTGTTACGCAGTTTTTGCCAAAAGACGGTATTTTGCCTTTTTTATTAAGGTTGGTTTAAGGTCCCAAAACCGAAAATCAATATACATATATTAAAATTATTTTTAATAAACTAGAAAATATTAAAGTAATATTTCTGAAGTAATCTTAGAACTTTTTCTATGAGGAATGAAGCCAAGAACTGTGAAAGAATCCAAATATTGTAAGGGGTAGTTTTAAAAAGTCTTAGGGTAGTTTTCTACAACTGGTACATATTTTAATTTATAGAAGGTGTAATGTTTAATGTTCAATCTTTTAGGGCCGAAACTATCTAAGCAACACCTATTAAGGGTTTTTTTTTACTTCTAAGGGTAGTATTTTGAGTAAAATTACGGTAACTCATTTGTCATTAAACAAAAAAAACAGATTTAGAAAAATGACTGAGGGTTAAAATTTCTTTAAATGTATAAAGCATTGTACACTTATTTTTATAACAAAAGAAAGAAAATAGGGGAAAATATTTTTACAAGAAAAAAAAATGTTTGTAATTATCTTTAATGCAAAAAATCCCGTCAATCAAAAAGTTTATAGTATAATGAACATAGTTTGGGAAATATCAAAGTTCACCAAGTAATTCTGAAAGAAATCCAAATATTCGAATTTATTAAATTCAAAATTTTACAGAAATTTTGAGAAAGTATTCAAAGGGGAGAAATGAAAAATTGGCGATATTAGTATCACTAAAAAAAAAAATATATCGCTAACATGTCATTTTGCCCTCTTAATATATTCTCAAAATTTCGTAAATTTTTGGAATTAATAAATTATATACTTAAACATGTTTTAAAATTTATTACTTGCCAAACTTCGATATTTTTTAAATAACGTTATTTTTCATACTGATATAAAAACCATTCCCTTTTCAATGTATTTCATTAGGTTCAACTTGGGAAAGTGCGAAAATATTTTTTAAAAGAATTAAGTTCAAGTGTCCATTTTCAATTATTATTCGTCTCTTTTAGTATTAAACGAAAATATTTTCTACTGCCTTCTGAGGTAGATTTCGAATAGGTTATATATAATAATATAAATAGTGAATATGAAATAATGTAAATAACTGTTTGTTTTTTGTTGAGGGTTCTCTTTCTTTTTATTCATTTCTTCTATTTTAATAAAAAATTTCATTCAATAAAATTATCGTTTCAAAGTAATACAAATATTTATCATTCTACACAAAATAATGCATATAATTAATATTGCTATTGATATTATAATTGACATAATAATTATAAACAGTGTTTTTCATTTTTCGTTTTCCTCGATATTCATATCTAACGGAGATATGTTAAAAATTGTTCACAAATCTGTTCAATAGTGTAAGATTTAGGTGTACTCAATTACCAAAAATATTACATTTTTCATGCTTTCTGAATCTGCATAATCACTACATAAAATATGTAAAATATATGTTCACAAAAGTTATTTTTATAGTTATATTTCATGAGTTTTCAAAGATATGATAAAAATCGGTTAAATGTTAGTATAAGAAGTGAAATTTCTCTACAAAAAATGAATCTACATTTTTTATTAAATGACACTGAAGCTTCATATAGACAATTTATCCTAACATTTTTAGACATATTGTTTGAATATCGTAGGCTACAAGTCAACTGAACTAAAAAATCCAATTTCGGACATAAAAAGTGAAATGACTCTAAAGAAAATCAATGAATTGAAATTACCTAAAAAATGGCACAAGGGTTTTATCTAGTGAAATTTATTCTAATTTTTGTTCTAAATCGCTTAAATATTGAAAGCTACAGGTTGACTAAACTGTTATGAAATCGAATTTCGGGCAAAAAAAGCTAAATAGCTCTATAAATCATTAATGATTCCAAATTTCCTGAAATATGTAGCTTGATCTTCATCTAGTCAATTTATCTTGAGATTCTTAGACGAATCGGTTATAAATTGTAGGCTACAAGTCTGTATTGCTAAAAAATCGAATTTTGGGAATAAAAATTGAAATAACTCTTGGAATAATTAATTAATCTAAATTTCCTGAAAAATGACACTGAAGCTTAATCTAGTCGATTTATCTCGAAAATTTCAGATGAATCAGTAAAATATTCTAGGCTACAGGTCTAATAACTGCAGAACAATTGAATTTTAGACATAAAATGTGAAAAAATTATATAAATAATTATTGAATTAAAATTTCCTATAAATTACCACTGAATTTTCATTCGGTTAATTTATTCTGAAATTTTT
>CAKNXH010002192.1:4373-47009 GCA_932178445.1 Andricus quercusramuli | reverse complement strand
CCCCAAAATTTTCTCAAAACAGGCGAAATAGGGTGATAACTGTGAACCTCAACAAGGGGGCACGGGGGGTCAAAATAGCTTAAAATTGGTAACATGGTTTATAGAGGGCCCCTTAGATACAAATCCATACATTTGAATTTGGCGCCCTTAATACTGATAAGCTGGTTCCCTGTTGTATTTAAAGTTCCCGGTTGCCCAAAGTTTTTAAGGTTGGTAGCAGTGGTCTATATGGCGTTATGGCACCGGGCACTGATATTGATCGAATGTTACATTTTCCACACATTTTTTACATATTCTGGAACTGTTTATCGCGGTTGAACGTATTTCTACATTGCAAAATATATTTTCACATCTGTATGCAAAGTTTTTCTACAAAGTTCCTTCCAGGTAAATATAAAAAGTGGGGAATTAATCATTACGTCCAACCGCATGTCTCGACATTGACAGGTCTGTCAAATTGTTTATTTTTATTATTTTTACCAGTTTTTTTCACAAAATTGCACAACGATAACCGTTTACAAATTTTTGGAATGTGTTTATTATTAAAGAGCCTTGACAACAAACACTTCTGCGAAAATAAGTCTCATTTTATATCTAAGAATATCTTTTCATAACCTCAAAAAATTATTCGGCAATAAGCGCTATGATCTTATCAACTAAAGTCAGGATATAAATGTTAGTAGAAAGTGTTTAAATAAGAAGGCACGTGCATTTACATCAATATTGAGTTTAGTATTTTATAATTTTTGTGAGATGAGTGACAGTCAAATTTTGTATAATTTTCGGCATTTTTGGTTAAACATAACCTCCTTTTCTTTGTTCTTATGTGCTTTCGTGCTATTCAATGATTTAAACAAATTAAGAGTGTTGTGTCATGAAAATTGTTCCAGTTGCAATTATAAATAATTTAATTCCTTTGGAATATTGCCATAAATAGAAAAGTGTGCTTCATTGTATTTTTTCAATATTTCTTTGTCTTGTGTTTTTATGTATTTCAATAAATTTGTGTATTTATTCAAGAATTCCTGATTGCACATAAAAGTTTTTTATAATTATGATAGGTATCTATGAATTGAGGTTTCGAAGGAGAAAATATCTTTTTAAAAATATACATTGCGACATTTTGAAGTGACAAATATTGTTTACCATTAATATATGAGTCTTTTCAAATTAATTTTTTTTCCAAACTTTTTACTTCTTTCCTTCCTCATGTAACCAGTCGTAACAAACGGTCTGGACCCCCTGCCCCGCGGGATATTTTAAGTCATTATTTGAAATGTTTAGAAACAAACAAATCATAAGTATTTCCAAAAAATAAATTATCGCTGTTCAAAATTGAAGTGTTTTTAAATTTTAATTCCATTTTAAAATTATTCAAGTCTTAAGTTTTACAAATAAAAAGCTGTGATTCTGATGATTAACATTGAAAATTCCATCATTTTAGAAGATTTGCAACAGAAAACTCTTGACTTTTGATCTTCAGAACCGTTAAAATTTAAGAATTTTGATTTATGTATGTTCAAAATTGAAGTGTAATTAATAATCTTAAAAATTGAAGAATTTTCCTTTGTAAATTGGAAATCATAAAATTGGAAGAATTTGAAATTGCGTGTCGTTAAAATTGACAAATTTTCCATTGTAAATCTTCAAACTTGAACTATTCTTTAAAATTCAATATAAATCTTGAAAATTGAATAATTTTCAATTATACATTTTAAAATTCAAGAATTTTCAATTGTGGAAATTAGAATTAAAAATATTCAAAATTGTCGTTTTATTGATATTGAAAATTGAAATGCAATGCAAAATTATTCAAGTCTTAAGTTTTATGATTAAACATGCGGTAAATCTGATGATATACATTACAAATTTCTTCATTTTTGAAGATTTGGGATCGAAAAGGATTGACTTTTGATCTCCAAAATCATTCAAATTTAAGAATTTTTATTTATTCATATTGAAAATTGAAGAATCTTACATTGAAAATGAAGAACTTTCCATTGTAAATTTCAAAAAATGAAGTTTATATTAAAAAAAAGCGTTCAAAATGACATCGTTTTAAATTATAAACATTTGAAATTAATGAATCTTCAATTGAGAATCATAAAAATGGAAGAAATTTAAATTGCAAATCGTTAAAATTGATGAATCGTCAATTCGATGTTTTCAAAATTGAAGAATAACCAAGCCAAAAAGACGATTTTTTCGGAAAGCAAATGAATTTTCAACAAGAAAAATTGAATTTTCAATTAAAGTTTCATTTTCAACCAAGAAAGATACCGGTTTCACCAAAAAAGATTAATTTTCTACCAAAAGGCGAATTTTCAACAAAATATATTAATTTTCAACCAAATATGTTTAATTTTCAACTGAAAAAGATAAGTTTCCAGCAAAAAATGGAATAATGAAATTTTTAGTTCAAAAGTTTCTTTTTGAAACATACTAAAAAAAATAATTTTGAATCAGTAAAATTCAACGAAAAAGAATGATTTTTCAACAGAATAGTTCAGTTATCAACCACATAGATGCATTTTTAGTTGCAAAAATTTTAGATGCAAAATAGTTGAACTTTCAATCAAAGAGGTGAACCTTTAAAAAAAAAATTTTCAATTAAGTTGTTCAACCATCAACCAAGTAGAATAATTTTTAACCAAAATATATTAATTTAAATAAATAACTAAAAATAATAATAAATTAATAAATAAATTGAACCAATAATTTTTAACCAATTAGTTAAATTTGCAACGAAAAAGTTGAATTTTCTACAAAAAAGTTAAATTCTCAACCTGAAAGTATGACTTTTCAACAAAAAAGTTGAATTTTTAATTAAACTGATGAATACTCAACCAGTAAAATTAATTTCCCATGAAGTAGTTCAAGTTTAAACCAAGTAGTTATTTTTTCAACAAAAAAATAGATTAACTCTCAACAAAGCATGTGATGGTTCACGCTCCAGCAAAAAAAAATGCAATTAAAAGTAAAAAAAAAAACTGTTAAATTCATAAAAGTCGAATTTCCAACATAATAGTTGAATCTTCAACTAAAATAGATTAATTTTCAACCAAGCAGTTGCACTTTCAACCAAGAAGAATAATTATCTACTAAAAAAGACGAATAGTTCCATCTTCAGTATAAAAAAGTTAAGTTCCAACCAAAAATCAAACGATTTTTCCACAAAATAGTTAAGTTTTCAACCAAAGGGATAAATTTTCTACATGACAGTTAAATTTTCAACCTGTTAGTATGACATTTAACACAAAACTTGAACTTTCAAATAGAATGATGAATCCTCCGCCAATAAAATGAATTTTTCACAAAGTAGTTCAAGTTTAAACCAAGTAGTTGTTTTTTTCAACAGAAAAGATGAATTCTTTCTTAACGAAACATGTAATAGTTGGTATTTCAGTCAAAAAAGAATGTTAATGAAAATAAAAAAGGATTTAAATTCAACCAAAAAAGACGGATTTTCAACAAAATAGTTGAAATCGTCTTCTAAATTTGATTAAGTTTTAATGAAGTAGTTACATTTTTAACTAAAAAGGATATATTTTTAACCAAGATATTTATTTTCAGTTTAAAAAATATAATTTTCAACATAATAGTTTGATTTTCAAGTAATGAATTGAATTTTTAACAAACTAGTTCCATTTTCAATCAAGAAGTTGAATTTCTTACCAAAAAATATGACTTTGCAACAAAATAGTTGTATTTTCAATAAAATAATTCAGATTTCAGCCAAGTAGTAGAATTATTCACCAAACGAGATGAATTGCGAACCCAATAGTAGATTTTTAAACCAAAAATAGTTCGATTTTTTTATTGGGTTTCATTAATTTACTTCGTACTTATTTTAAGCCGATGTACGAGAAAAGTGGGAAGTATTTTGAAAACTCAAAATGTTAACGTATTTTGTGGACGGCGTCTTAAGCCAAAAAAGACCAAGCATATCATTTATGCACGATATTGAAAAAAATTCTTAATGAAAATCACTTAGTACAGATTTTTTTCATGATTAGTTTAAGACACTGTTTATTCAAAAAATATATTTATATTATTTTAAGCATTAAGGCTATGAATTTACCGAGGGACAAGAATTCCAAAGTTAATTTGAAATCATCCATATGTTGTTGAATAATTGTTCAAGATGTCTTCCTAATTTTTCTAGGCATTTAGCAGATAAATGAACACTTCAAAGGACTCATTGGATGATGATCAAGATCCAGATTATGCAGCTTCGGTGCCAAATGATCAGTCGCAGCAACAGGCTTTCGAAGAAAATGGTAAGATAATTAAATTAAAATTGCAGTAAAATCAAATATAATAATAATTCAAGAATTCTTTATGTAACTTATACATGTATTGTATCTGAATTCTTATGCTTCAGGGGATCTTCTTGTAATGATTCAATCTTTTTACTATTCTATCTATATTCTATACACTAAATTTATTATCTAAAAAGTTTAAAGATCGGCCAATTTAAAATTAGAGAACTTTGATTGCTTCTAATCGTACATTTTATAACTTCGAACGCCTCGAATTTAAACATTTTTGAAATATTTTCAACATTACTTTTTTTTTTATCAAATTTTTAAATGGAAATTTGTTTAGTATTGAATAGCAGTGTTGGGTAAGTTACTTTTTTGAGTAACTAGTTACAGTTACATTATTTAGCGAAAATAGGTAACTAATTACAGTTACTAGATAATATAACTTCATGTTACCTACAATGTTACTTTTTTACTTCCGTAATTTTGTAATTTATAAATCAAAATAACTAAGATAATTAATAAAAACTTAATTTATAAAGAATTAGGTATTAGTAAAAGTATTACTACAAATGTAGAATCAGACTCAAATTGAGTAATAGACACGTTACTCGGAACATCCTGCAGGATCAGATTTTGAACGGGTTTTGTTTTTGCCTAAAATGTTTCCAATTTTGGACAAAACAACTTTTGTATGATTTAATTTGAAACGACTTAAATTCCTAACATTTTAAGTAAAAATATTGCATTTTCAACAAAATAGGTGAATTTCAACATAAGAATTCAATTTCCAACCAACAAAGATTTTTCAGTCACATTTTTCAACCAAACAGTTGTATTTTTATCCAAAAAAGATTACATTTTGTTACCAGAAGAAATGAATTTTCAAACCAAAAAGAGCACTTTCAAACAAAAGAATTGAAATTTCTGGCCAAAAAGACGATTTTTCAACAAAAAAAATTACTCTTCAACCAAATATTTGGTCTTTCTGCCAAACTAGTTGATTTTAAAAAAAAATATATTAATTAACCATAAGGTTGACTTTTTATACTGAAAATATTAATTTTCAATAAAAAAGTTAATTCTCAACCAAATAGTTGAATTTTCTACCAAAATATTTGAAATGTCTACCAAAAAACAAAAACGAATTTGAAACAAAATAGTTCAATTTTCATCAAAAGAGATGAATTTTCAAATGAAATTATGAATCATCAACCAAACAACTGAATTTTTAACAAATTAGTTCAACTTTCAACCAAGTAGTTAGATTTTCAACCAGGAAAGTCGAATTTTCTAAAAAATAGCTGAACCCCTTACACATTTTTTTTTTACCAAAAGAGATGAATTTTCATACAGAAAACCACACTTATCAGCAAAATAGTTGAATTTTCAAACCGAAGGTAGGAATTTTCAATACAAATTTTCGTTTTTTGTCATCTAAGTAGTTGAGCTTTCCGGGAGAGTAGTTGCATTTTTAACAAAATAAATACATTTTCAACCCAAATTGATGAATTCTCAATGAAAAATATAATATTAAAATTATTTCAATCGAAAGAGTTAAAAATTTGAAATCATAGTTGAATTCAACTAAAAAATACCTAATTTCAACAAAATAGCTGACTTCTCAACCAAATCAGATTAATTTTCTAACAAAATAGCTGAATTTTGAACCAAAAGAAAAGGAGATTTTTTTATCAAAAGTGAAAACTTTGGAACGGAAAAACCTAATTTTGAAGCAAGAATGAAAACAAATTTCCCTTAAATTGTTGAATTTTCAAGCCAAAAAAGACGAATTTTCCACAAAACAGTTGCATTTTCAAAAGAAAAATATGAATTTTAAACGAAAAAGTTGCTTTTCAACCAAATAGTTGAACTTTCAATCAAAATAGTTGAATTTTTAACAAAACGCATGAATTTTAAACAAATTAGTTAAATTTGCAACCAAAATAGGTGAATTCTCAACGAAAAATATAATAGTTGATATTACTCAAACCAAACAAGATTTTAATTTAACATCATTCACAGTTGAATTTAACCAAAAAAGATGAATTTTCAACAAAATAGCTGAATCCTGAACCAAAAGAGGTTAACTTTCCACCCTATAAGTGCCTCGTAAATCTCTCTTAATAGGAGATATAACAAAAAGAAACTTCAAATTAACTAAAATTGAAGTTCAAAGTTACTGAAAAAATCGTAACTAAGTTAAGTAACAAGTCACTTTTTAAGATAGTAAAGAAGTTACCCTAAAAGTTAGAAATAACGTAACTTTTCAGTCACTTAGTTTCTTATAACAAGTTACTACCCAACTCTGTTGAATAGCTACGACCTTTTATTTTATGTTTTTTTTTTAACCAAACTTTCAATAAAAATACCGAGAATACATATTTAATTAAAATATGCAGCTCGCGCGAACACAGCGCGGAAGATAATCGCGATCGTCGAGAAAGAATTTTCGAAGGAGATCGACGCGAAGGAAAAAGAAGTCCTTCAAATTCAAGATCGCCTCGACGACGCGCTGAAGACTTTACACCTTTTGCGATACGCAATCGTCACAGATTTCTACAATCGCAAGCAATGTCAGGTGGTGGAAGTTGGTGAGTCAAAACAGACTCGAATTCATCCAGCAGTGAAGAGACTCATAGGAAAATCTCCTCGAATCACAAGAACTCAGTTTATAGATGTCGCCATACCCTCCACGTCTAAAGATCCTCGTTTTCTGGATCCAGAAACTCCCTCAACATCGAAGGATGGTTTCGAGTTTTCTGAATGTGAGAAAAAAAATGTGAATCCTCAAAAGAATTCGAAGGAGCAAACTGCAAAACGATCTCACCCTGACTCCAGCGGAAGAGAACCACCAAAGAAAGTTCCTCGTTATGTTCCCCCAAAAAGTGGCATTCCAGAACCACCGTGTCCATCTAGAGGTGTTCACCATAAAGTTAGAAAACGAATTGTGGTGGGAAATATTTCAAAGTGGATTCCACCGGATTGGAGAGAAGATGCGGCTAGTCATAAATGGACCATGTATGTGAGAGGAAGTAAAGGAGATGCTGATATTGGAGACTTTGTTGCTAAAGTTAGGTTTTTTCTACACCCGAGTTATCGGCCGAATGATGTGGTGGAAGTCACGTGAGTATTTTATATTTTTGAAATTAATAATTTAACGTAAAGTCAGACCTGGAGGCCAAGTCTCCCTTATTATTTTTCAGAATTAGAATGCATTAACAGTTTTTACAGAATTTGAATACTAGCATCCGGACGAGTGAACTAATCCGACAGTTGGCGCTCCGATCAGGCCGGCTGGCTTTTGCAGTTCAATGCATGGGAGAAAAGTATAAAATAATTAAAAAACTTGAAGTAGTTTCCAAATTTTTGCCGAAAATATTTTTTTTGCAACAATATGCATAACAGTAATTTATTATTCTAAAATCGTCACGAAAACAAGTAGCTGAATGGTGTTAAAATTAAATATTTGGATGTCAGCATTCTAAAGTTTTAAAATTTGATGCTTTATTATAATTTATTTTGTTGTTTTTATTGAATAATTATAAGAATTCAAAAGTTTATAATTAAATATATAAATCCTCAATGATAAATATTTATGAAAATAAATAAATATAATTATAATAAAATATTATAATATTTTTTATTGTTAATTCAAGGTGGTAGTTTTAATCAAGGAAAAATTTTCCCGGTAATTTCCGGGTTTTTCCAGGTTTGCGAAAAAAGATTGAAACTCTTGAAGGTAACATTTTGTTTATTTGAAATCACAAAACTCGAACTGCAAATTAAAACACTTAAAGTGAAACTCTTTTGAATTTTAAACTTTTAAAATTAAATTATAAATTTTTTTTCACTAAGCGCTCAGTGACTAAATAATTGTTAAACTTTTATAAATTGTACAGTTCAAAGATTTCAAAATACATATAAATCCACGCTATTACATATTTTTAATTCTCTAAATTGAAGACTGAATCAGTGAATTTATAGATTTTCAAAAATATATCATTGTAAGCAATTTTAAGCTAGAAACACTAAAAATTGAAAGATTAACATTTTTTTTTAAACTGAACACTTTTTAAATTGGGAGCAACATTATTTTAATTTTTGGTTTTCACAAATGATTAATTGGCCAATTGTTATTCATACTTCAAAAATTATTTTGAAATCTATTTTAAATATTCTTTTTTCAGGAATATTACGAAATAATTTTTTTTTATCTTTAAACGTTTCAAAATCCTTAAAAAGCTTAAAAATTTTATTTTGAAATCTTCAAAAATCTATATTTTGTTTTGATAATTTTTTGAAATCTTTTCGAGTTTCAAATTATGTTTGAATCTTTTCAAGACTTTTTCAGATTTCAAAAAATTATCTAAACAAAATATAGATTTTTGAAGAGTTCAAAATAAAATTTTGAAGCTTTTTAAGGATTTTGAAACGTTTGAAGATAAGAAAAAATTTTTCCGTAAGATTCCTGAAAAAATTTAAAATGATTTCTTATTAAAAAAAGAGAATATTTAAAATATACTTCAAAACAATTTTTGAAGTATGAATAACAATTGACCAATTAATCATTTGTGAGGGCAAAAAATTAAAATAATTTTGCTTCCAATTTAAAAAGTGCTGAGTTTAAAAAAATGGTAATCTTTCACTTTTAAATGTTTCTAATTTTAAATTGCTTACAATGATATAATTTTGAAAATCTATACATTCCAATTTAAAAAGCGTTCAGTTAAAAAAAATAATTTTAATCTTTCAATTTTTAATGTTTCTAACTTAAAATTGCTCACAATGACATAATTTTGAAAATCTATAAATTTCAATTTAAAAAGCGTTCAGTTTAAAAAAAATGTTATTCTGTCAATTTTTAATGTTTCCAACTTAAAATTGCTTACAATGATGTAATTTTGAAAATCTATAAATTCCAAATAAAAAAATGTTCAGCTTAAACAAAATGTCAATCTTTCAATTTTTAAAGTTTCTAACTTAAAATTGCTCACAATGACATAATTTTGAAAATGTATAAATTCCAATTCAAAAAGTGTTCAGTTAAAAAAAATGTTATTCTTTCAATTTTTAATGTTTCTAACTTAAAATTGCTTATAATGATATAATTTTGAAAATCCATAAATTCCAAATTAAAAAATGTTCAATTTGAAATAAAAAAAATTTTACCTTCAAGAGTTTGAATCTTTTTTCGTAAACCTGGAAAATCCCGGAAATGACCGGGAAAATTTTTCCTTGATTAAAACTACCACCTTGAATTAACAATAAAAAATATTATATTATTTTATTATAATTATATTTCTTCATTTTCATAAATATTCATCATTGAGTATATTCATTATTAAATATATTTTTTATTTATATATATTTATTTATATATATTTTATTTTTATTATAAAATATTCAGTATATTCATCATCATTAAGTATAAACTTTTGAATTCTTATAATTATTCGATAAAAACAACAAAATAAATTATAATAAAACATACAATTTTAAACCTTTAGAATGCTGACATCCAAATATTTAATTTTACCACTATTCAGCTGCTTGTTTTCGTGACGATTTTAGAATTAATAATTACTGTTATGCATATTATTACAAAAAAAAATTTGGCAAAAATTTGGAAACTGCTTCAAGTTTTTTTAATGATTTTTTACTTTTCTCCCATGCATTGAAATGCAAAAGCCAGCCGGCCTGATCGCCAACTGTCGGATTAGTTCACCGGCCGGACGCTAAGAAAATCAGAAAATTGGGGGCGATGCATAGGGCTGACGAAAACATAGGAAATTCAGTATAGGCCTAGAATGATTTTCCTGTAATAAATTTCTCTACATTCAACTATAATTTCAAAGAAGTTCGTAGCATTTTCACAGATTTTAAGCCCGATTTAAAGAGATTTCTAGAGAACTTTAGGAAATAAATTAAATTTCAAGGGATTTTAAGGCATTTCAAAAGATTTAAAGTTTATGGAATCTATAAGAGTTTCCAAGATTTCTAGAGATTTGAACGGGTTTTTAAGATAACGTTAATGAATACATTATTTTAACTTATATTGAAGGGGTTTCAATGGGCTTTAAGGTATTCAAACGAATTTCTAGAGAACTTTAGGCAGTAAAATTAAATTTATTTCGAGGGTTTTCTACAGATTTCAACCGTTTCAAAGGATATGAAGGAACTTGCAAAATTTCAAAGGATTTTACATTTTTAAGTAATTTTAAAAGATTCCATAGAAATTCAAGAGGTTTAACAAATTTAAAGTAATGTCAAAGAATTTTTTAGGATTTCCAAAGAATGGAGTTTATAAGGCATCCATTTATCTCAAAGCATTTTCGTAATTTAAAAAAATTCCAAACATTTTAAGGGATTTCTAGATAACTTTGGAAAATAAATTGAGTGAAATTTCAAAGAATTCGTAGCGATACTAAAGATTTCAAGAGATTTTAAAATATTTCAACGAATTTTTAAGGATCTTTAGTGAATAAAATAAATTTAATTCAATGGCTTTCAAAGATTTTAAATTATTTACAAATATTCCAAAGAATTTAAAGATATTCAAAAAATTTCTTTTAAAGAATTTGGTAGGATTTTCAAAGATTTCAAACGATTTTAGAAGATTGCCAAATATTTTGAGGAATTTCTACATAACTTTGGAAAATAAATGAAGTGAAATCTCAAGTGTTTCATAGCGATTCTAAAGATATCAGGATTTTAAGATATTTCAACGAATTTCTAGAGAACTTTAGGGAATAAAATTAATTTTATTTCCAGGGATTTCTACAGATTTTAAAAATGTCAAGGGATATGAAGAAACTTAAAAAACTTTAAAGGATTTTAAGTTATTTTGAATGTTTCCAAAGAATTTCAGGAGATTTACAAATTTCAAGGAATGTCTAAGAATTTTGTAGAATTTACAAATATTTCAAGGAATTTCAAACAATTTTACCACATTTAAGGGATTTTATAGGACATCCAATTATTTCAAAGGATTCACGGAATTGTAAAAGACTTTAAGCTATTTTAACAATAAAGAATTTTCAAAGCTTCATGGGATTTAAAAGAAATTGAAGGATTTCCAAAGATTTTTATCTCGATTTCAAGAGATTTCTAGAGAACTTTGGGAAATAAATTAAATTAAATTTAAAGGGATTCTAAGGCACTTCAAGGAATTGAACCAGACACTAACGGGTTTTTAAGAGAACTTTAGGAAATAAAATAAATTTGAATAATTAATAATTAATTAATTTCAAAGGATTTTAAAGATTTGAAGTTATTTTGAAAGATTCCAAATAATATGAAGGGATTTTCAAAATTTCTAGGAATATTAAAGAATGCTGTAGGATTTCCAAAGATTTCAATGGGCTTTAAACAATATCACAAGATTTGAAGACATTTATTGAATCTCCAGTGACGTCAAAGATTTCTGTGGATTTAAACGGGGGTTTTTAGATAAATTTAATGAATAAATTAATTGTAATTTATATTGAAGGGATTTCAAGTGATTAGTACTTCTTTTAACGGATATTTACGATTTTTAAATATATAAATGGATTTGAAGGGATTTCAACAAATTTCTAGAGAACTTTAGGGAATAAAATAAACTTTATTTCTAGGGATTTCTACTGATTTCAAAGATTCCCAGGGATATGAATAAATTAAAAAAAATTTCAAAGGATTCGAAAAATTTTCAAATTACTTTAAAAGATTCCAAAATATTTCAAAAGTTTCAAGGGAGGTGAACGAATTTTATAGGGTTTCCAAAGATTTCAAGGAATCTTAAAATTCAAAGCTCCCACGTCTTTCGCACATTTTTTGTTCTTCTTTAAAGAAATCAATAATCGATAATAATTATACATTAAAAAAAAGTGTTGGTAAAAATTTGTTTCAACCGGAAGTTTCGATTGTTCCAACCATTTCTTAAACCCTTTTTATAGACCGTATTTCGACTTTGTTTTGTAATAAAGAAAGCATTCTTTTAATTTTCCCCAAAATCCGTAATCGTTAGAAGCTACATTATAAAGAAAAAAAAAATATTTTTCATGCGACTAACCGTTTTTTTGTTACCTTAAATCCTATTTGTGAACAATGTTCAACTTTATTATTAAGAAGAGAGCTTTTCTTTACATTTACTTGTAAATTGTCGTTTTTTAAAACACAAGATTGCAGGAAATGTCGGTTAAAAAGGAACATATTTTTCCTCCGAATAATTTATCTAGTTTCTAAAGCTTATTTGTTTTAGAGACATTTTTTAATAATGCCTAGAAATGTAAAATATTTTATTTTACCTTGATACACGAAATCTTCTACTTTTGAATATTTTTAAACTTTGGCCCATCAGATGTTTTCATGAAAAAAGGAATTACCTCATTTTCTTTCTTTTCTAGGTTTTACATATCACACATCTTTAAATATCTTGTGGAAGTTCAAAAAATAAATAAATAAAATTGAGGATTAATAATTGTGTTGAGATATATAAATTTAGAGGATAAGACACTTAGAAAAGGAATTTCTATTGTTTAAATGGGCACCATTGCAATCCTACCCGTGTGTGAAATAAGAACCAAGCATATTTAACTGAAAATAATTTTTTCAATTGTAATTATTCAAATAAAAAATTACTTTCCTTTTTTTAAGACTTGGCCTTATTTTTGATGGAAAGAAATGAATTAAATGAAGATTTCACTGTTTACTACTTGTTGTTTAAATATTTCCAGTGGACAAATTACATTTTTTCTTTTAATTTAAGATCGCCACCATTTCACTTATCAAGACGAGGATGGGGCGAATTTCCTTTACGAGTGCAGTTGCATTTCAAAAATGCTTTGAACAAACCGATGGATATAATTCATCACTTGAAACTCGATCGCACATATACTGGTCTTCAAACATTAGGTAATTAATATTTATTTAATATACATTAATATACAGGGTGTCTACTAATCGAATAACCGGGAAAATTCGGGGATACAAATTCGAGCCGGGAATCACATTTGAAGTTTTGGAAAATGTGATATTTCTTATTCATTTTAATAACAATTTGAATTTTCATCCTTCTCTTTAAAAGTTTTAACACGAATTTTCTGCACCATCAATTTTGTAATTAAAGATGAGTACTTTTATTTTGATGGTAAAATTTGTTTCTAAATGTTTCTAAACATTATTGATATAAGAGAAAATTTTAATTGTAAATGATGGTTTAATAGATAATTAAAATTATTTTTCAGTGTTTAAACACTTTAGAATCACACTTTTTTTATATAGATGAAAAGCCTAACTTTCATACTTATTAATATAATATTTTCTAATGAAAAACATATTTCTAAATTATTTATAAATTGGATTATTGGTTAAACTGTTTCATATTTGGGACATGATTCATGATAGGTATGTATACCATTATATATTATATATTATGATAGGTACCTTTACCTTAATCGGAACTAATTGTATTGTTAACATAAATTAAACATTTCGCTACTTCACCAGAAAGGTAAAAATGATTCAGGTTTTATATAAAAAGATTAAATTTAATTTCTGAAAATTTCAAGAGATTTTAAAATATATTGAAGATTATAAGGTAATTTTTGGAATTTTGAAAGATTTTTTAAAACATTAGCAAAAATTTGAATCATTCAAAGAAAAGGTATTTAGATATTTAAAAAAAAAAATCGAAAATAATTGAAATCGTGAGAAGATTTCCAAAAATTTAGAAAAAGAATATAGAAGACTTTAAAGCAAAATTTTTCTAATTTTGCAAGAATACACAATTTTAGAAAAAATTCGATTAAGTTTAAGAGATATTGAGTAGTTTAAAAAGATTCCAAAATAATCCACAGCTGGAAAAAATGTTTAAAAATCTAAAAAAAATGTAGATTGTTGAAGGTTTGAAACAAAAAGTTTGGAACCTTTTTTTTTAGAAATTTTAAAAGTGTTAAGGGAATAAAAAAACTTGCTTAAGTTTCCTGAAAACATTACAAATTATTTTTTTCAAATCAATTTTTAAAGAAAATTACAAAAAATTAAATATTTCTAAATATACGAGAATAAATCTTGAAGATTTGAAGGCAATTTTTCATCTTAAAAGATTTTTGGCAGTTTTATAAATAATTCAAGTCCGTTTGGAAGAGGTTGGAAAATTCTTCTCTTGGTACAAATTCCATCTTTTTGGTTAAAATGCAAGTTTTTAGTTGAAATTCAATCAGTTTTGTTTAAGGGCTCAACTATTTTGTTAAAAATTCGTCTTTTATTGCAGAATTCAACCGTAATTTGTTATAAAATCATTATTTTTTGGTTAAAAATATAACTATTTTGTTGAATTTTTTATTAAATTAGGTTTCTTAACAAAGAATGTAATTCTTTCTAGTTTGGGATGAATATGTATATTTTTAATTGAAAATTGATGTATTTTTATAAAAATTCATCTTTTCGTTAACAAAAAATGGCTCTTGGTTTAAAATTTATCCGTTTGGTGGAAAATTCAATTACTTGCTGAATAATTATTTTTGTTGGTGATAATTCATATTTTTGTATTGAAATTTCAACTGTTTGATTAAAAATTCAACTATATATCAACTATTATATTTTTCTTGGCCATTGGTTTTTGCAGAGTTGAAAATTTAACTATTTGGTTAAAAGTTGAATTACTATGTTGAAAATTTATTTTTTTAAGATGATTTAACATTTTTAGTTGAAACTTCATTTCTTTGGTTGAAAATGGAACTATTTTTTAAAAAAATCTTGTTTTTCAAACCTCATTTAAAATATTATTTAAAAAAATGAAATTGCAAAAGATTCAAAATGATTTCCTAAAATTTCGAAAAAAAATATAAAAGGTTTGAAAGTAAATTTTCAATTTTGCATGATTTAAAAATTGTAAAAAAAATAAAGTAAAAATTAAATTGAAGATTTCAACAAAGTTTTAACATAATGTAAATTTTTGAAGATTTCAATCAAAAAATTGTCATATAGTTTTTGATTTCTTTCATATTAGCGATTAATTATTGAATAATTATTGAAGAGTTGTTACAAGAAACCGCTATAAAAATTATTTATTTTAATACTAATTGAATTTTACATCAACTATGCTATATACACATGTAATTATAATTAAACTGTCATTATACTATATTAAAAATAGTTTCTGCAATTACTCTTCAATAACTAATTATTAATAAATTGTTAATACCAAAGACATTAACAATGATTTAATTTGATATTTACGACCGAGAAAAACTGGGAAAACCGGGAATTCAGTGGGCGAAAATTAATAGACACCCTGATATATTACTAATTTTATATAATCCATTTTAAAACGTTCATAGAAAAACTATATGTAACATCATTAAAAAAGATTTCAATATTTTTATTGAACGTGTCTAATATTTTCCCCTTAGGTTCAGAAACAGTAGTCGATGTATGGATTCAAGTAAGCGAACCACGTTCGCTTCCCGAATCCATTCCTGACTCCTCCAAAAGCAAAAAGACTGATTTAATTGAGTCAATTGACGTTCCTGCAAAAAAATCTGATTCAACTCGAGAAAGACAACAAATTTCGAGACCCGATGATAGTCAATTAACAAATTTAAATATAAAACAAGAGCCTAAAATTTCGGAAGGGAAAGAGGAAACTTTTTGTTCAAAGTCTTACGTACTACTGGATCATGATTATTGTTACACGTCTTCCAAATATCTTATTATAGAAAACAATAGAACAATCGCCCACTTATCAAATGGTTCAGCAGAATCTTCTTTACAAAATGGTCCAACTTCAATGGTAGAAAATATGGAAACTCAGCATATAAATGGGTTACAAAATGTCTTAAACGAAGCCCATTTAAATACGAACAAAATTAATATGCAAAAATTTGCAACTACTATGAAGGACTCACCGGGAAAAATGCAGCCGCTGAACATTTCAATTCCGCAAGCCTTCGAGTCGCAAACTAAAAAGCAATTTTTGGTTTTGAAGAACAAGGATGTCGTCCCAGTAAACTTTGATCCAAAATCTAAAATTCTACTCGATTCTGCGTCAATCGAAAAGAGAGTGAACGATATTAGTAGTAAAAAGCAAACACAATGTGGAGATGTAAAGTCTCAGCTGGAAAAAGAAATGCACAGAAATAGTGAAAAGTCGAAGCTGCTCAAAATAAATGCTTCTAATAGCATTTTGTTAACCGCGAATTATAGTGAGCCTGCTTTGAAACTAGCTGATTTTTTGACTCCACAAAATCTCGGTGAAAATATCGCTTTGGAGAATTTGAAAATTAAAGCTGAAGCGCCGAATTCTTTCAAGTCGGATTCTGATTTTAAGGATAAGTCCAGATTTGGGAAAATGAAAATCACTTTAGGAAAGGATAAGGGAAAGATGAGTAAAAAGGAAATATATGAGGGAGTTATGAGGTAAGAGTCGAAAATTTAAAAGAAAATTTAATATAAAACGAATTTTCTTTTTAGTGTAACATTATTTTTTACTTATTTCAGATCAATTGACGATGTGCGGTTAACTGAGACTTTAGGCCTCGTTAAATTTATAATGAACAGATTGCCTCTTGTCACCGAAGACGCATCCGATCCAGAATACAAAAGGTTGTACCCATATGCTTGCAAAAGTATAGAAGAATTTTTAAGTTACAATATTGGAAAGCAGAGAGCCTATGAGGTATTTATTAGTGAATACTTACAATATTTTAATTGAAAAAGTAATTTACTCGGTAAAATCTCCTGAAGTTTTTGTGAAAGAATTTAAGTCTTTGAAACCTTTCTGAAATATTTGAATTCATTGTGAAATCTTTTGAAATATTAGGGTTGATAAAGATCAAGGAATTTAAAACTGCACAAAAAGTCAGGAAATGTTAGGGAAAACCTGAAAGAACTTGGGAAGTTTCGTTAAACTGAAGTTGAAGTTAATCTTATTATTTTATATAAAATACAATTTTGTTAAAAAATCATTCTTTTCGGTTGAAAATTTAACTGTATTGTGGAAAGTTCGTCTTTTTTGAGGATAAATATTCAAATATTTCCGTAAAAAAATCAACTGTTTCGTTGAAAATGAACTTTTCTGTTGAAATGTCATATTTTTGGTTTAAATATTCATCTGTTTTGTAGAAAATCCGTCTTTTAAGCAATAAAAATTCAATATTTTGGATGACATTTTGTTCTGTATTGACTGAAAAATTTCTGTTGGTTGAAAATTCAACTGTTTGGTTGAAAATTCGTCTTTTCGGGTTTGAAAACTTATTCTGTTTTGGTAAAAAATTGAACTATTCGGTCGAAAATTCATTTTTTTGTTTAAAATGAAGATTCAACATTTCAAATGAATTTTTTTGTTAACTAAAAAATCTTTGTAGGTTTAAAATTGAATTCTTGTTGAAAATTCGTGTTTTTGGTTTAAAAATGAATCTCTTATCCTCGAATTTTCTTATTATTCGATTAAAAATACAACTGTTTGGCTATCTTATCATTTTTGTAACTACAAATTTAACTATTCCACGTTTGGCTTAAAATTTATCTTATTTAGTTGAATATACAACTAATTGGTTGAAAATTCATCTTTTGTGGTACAATATTAATCTGCATAATGACTAATTCATCTATTTTGGTGAAAATTAATTTCTTTGGCAGAAAATTGAACTATACCAATTTTTTGTTGAAAATTTTTCTCCGTGGTTAAAAATTCAACTATTTTGTTGAAAATTTATGTATTTTATTAAAAATTCGTCTTTTTTCAGCAGAAAAGTAATAGTAAAACTATTGCATTTTTCGCGGAGAATTCATCTTAATTTGTTAACATTTTAATTATCATTGAATATTGATGATTTTAGTTGGAGATTCATTTCTTTGGTTGAAAATGTAACTATTTGGTTCAAAAGTCGTTTTTCTGACTGAAAATTAATGTTTTCAACTGAAAATGTTACTATTTCGTGTTTGGTTAAAACTAATCCCCTCAAGTTAAAAAATCATATTTTTTGTTGAAAATTCTTATTTATTTTATAAATTTAACTACTTGAACGTTGAATTACTTTATCAAAAATTATTTTTTTATGCTTCATTTCTTTCGTTCAAAATTTATCTTTCTTATTCGAAATTTAACTATTTCATTTTTTTTAATTCCACTTTTTGTTTGAAAATTAATTTCTTTGGTTAAAAATTTAACTATTTGGTGGAAAGTTTGTATTTTTGTGTAGAAAAGTAATCTCATTAGTTTAAACTTAATTTTTAAACATTGAAAATTCAATTTTTGGTTTAAAATTGATTTGAAAATCAGTTTTTTTCCTATTGAAAATTTAATTATTCCATGTTTTATTTAAAATCGATCTTTTTCAGCTGAAAATTCCTCTATTTGGTTGAAAAATCCTTTTTTGGTAGAAAAAAAATCTCATTAGCTGAAACTTCCTTTTTTTCTTTGTTTGAACATTTTTTTTGTCACTCAAAATTTAACTATTCTATTTTTGGTTGAATATTGATTTTTTCTAGTTTAAAATGTATGCATTTTGTTGAAAATTTGTCTTTTGTGATAGAAACTTCATCTTTTTGGTTGAAAATGTATTTTCTTGATTGATGATTCATCATTTTTATCAAAAATACATTTCCTTGGTGAAAAATTAAACTGTTTTGTTGAAAATTCGTTTGCCTTTGGTTGAAAATTAATTGTTTAAACTGAAAATGCGATTATTCCATTTTTGATTTGAAATTTACCTTTTTAGTTAAAAATTCATTAGTTATATTAAAAAATCGCCTTTTTGGTTCGTTTATAAATCTGTTTTGGCTAAGGATTCAACCAGTTTGTCGAGAATTCGTATTTTTTGGTCGAATTCAACTGTTTTAATTGAAAATCAAAATATTTGTTTCTGGCAATATCCACCAATACACTTTTCGTTGAGAATACTTTTTTTGATGTTGGAAGATTCATCTCTTTGATTGAAAATTTAAATATTTTGTTGAAAAATCATTTTTGTTGTTGTTAAAAATCAATTGTTTGAACTGAAAATGATCTATTCCATTTTTGGTAAAAATTTATGTTTTTGACTTAAAAACTCAACAATTTGTTTGAAAATTCATGTATTTTGTGGAAAATTCGTCCTTTTGTGCGAAAATTAACCTTCTTAGCTGAAAATTCATCTCTGGTTAAAAATTTCGTTTTAACATTATTTTTTTTATCTAGAATTTATCTTTTTTTAGTTAAAACTTCATGTATTTTGTTGAAAATTCGTCTTTCTTGATCGAAAGTTAATATTTTTTGTTGAAAAAGCAACTATTATTTTTTTAAAGTGAAAATTGTGCTCAAGTCTATAAGATAAATTTTGAAACAAACCGTTTTTGTGCATTAACATTATTGACCTTTTAGGGCTAAGGTTGTTTTGATAGCTGAAAAAGAAGTTGGTAACTGACAGGGAAAATAAAAATTGTGATTTTGTAGCAACCATGAATCTTTAAAATATGTTGAAATGTTTGGAAAATGTTTTGAAATCTAATGGAGTCTGCTTGAAGTTTTTAGAATTTTTGTGGAAATTTTGAGTTCTTTGTAAAATCTGAGATATTAAAAATCTTTGTGAAATCTTTTGAAACATTGGAAATCTTTCAAATCTTGAAAACTGGTGTACAGTTAAAATGAAGTGATAACCCCTCGATAATATACGAATATTATTTCAATTAATGTTTCCAGTGGCAAAGAGCGAAAGCAGTTAGATCATTATTAAAAAAGAAAGTCTCCGAGGAGGAATTATGGAGTGTTAAGGAAATAATTATCTGGGCCAGGCGGCACGCTTACACTCCTATTTCTTCAATTACCAATGCTGAACAATCTTCGGCAAAAGAAGCAGCAAAGACCCCGAGATCTGGTGAATCCATTTTATCCACAGCTACGGAACCTGTTGAACTCAATAAGTGGCTTTCACAATCTAGCAAAAATGTTCAAGGAAGTAATCCGGGTTCTGAGTCGGACGAGGAAATCGATGTTATTTCGGAAGAGAAACCAAATGGTAAATTTTCCCATATTCTGTTTACAGTAAAAAATCAGGTTAGCTACTGGACCAAGAATTTTATACATTTTTATAAGAAAAATCTATGAAATCAGTTGAAATATTACTAATTCTTCTTTACTTTAAAAATCTTCCATTTTTGGTCTTCATTTTTAAGCGAAAATTTTTAATTTAAATCATTTTTCGATTCAGTTTTGAAGACTTGAAGAATTAAAAATTAAAAGCGTTTGGATTGGAATATTTGGGATAAAAAAGATTTAAGTTTATCAACTGTAAATATTAATTAATTCATGATTTTCAAAAATAATCTGTAGTTCAATTGCTAAAAATGGAACAATAATTTATTTTACAAGACGACTCTGGATCGATTAGAAATTAAACAATTTGCCGATTTTAACGTTGAAAATTTAACTGTTTTAATTCGAAAGCGTTAATAGATTAATAAATTTAAATGTCCTATTGCAAGTTTATAAACTATTTTCAATTTTTGAATACTTTTAAATTAATATATTCTTAATTACATGCTTT
Organism: Andricus quercusramuli; assembly: GCA_932178445.1. Taxonomy (NCBI): domain Eukaryota; kingdom Metazoa; phylum Arthropoda; class Insecta; order Hymenoptera; family Cynipidae; genus Andricus; species Andricus quercusramuli. The sequence continues at coordinate 26,236 of CAKNXH010002192.1, read as the reverse complement.
TATTTAATTTTAAATCCTATTCAAATATTGTTACAGTATGAAATATTCCATTTTTAACACATTCAATTTGAAATTTTTAAATTAAAAAAAAAGCATTTTAAAAATATTTAGCAATATTTGACTGTTTATTTCAAATGAGCAATTTTAAATAAAATATTCAGATCCAAACAATTCGAAACTGAATTGTTTGAAATAGAAAGCCTTGAATCGATACAATTTCAGAGTGCTTATAAATTTAAACTTTGAACTTTACCAATTTTAAATTTTCCACTTACAAATTGTTTAATTTCTAATCAAGTGTTGAATTTTGATGTATAAATAAGAATTGAACAGTTATTAATTTGAGACAACCTAAAATTAAAATAATTCAACTTAAAAGGATTTGCGTATAAAAAAAAACGTTTGAATTTCAAAATTCTAATTTAAAAAAAGGGAAAAAATGTTGGTATTTAATTTTTTTCTGAATTGGAAGAAGAAACTTTTTGTTTTCTACATTTCCATTGAGTTTATGACGGGCAAATGTTGTATTTTCAAACTTTTTTATTTAATTTGAAACAATGAAATTTTGGTTTTTAATTTTTGTTTAATTGGCTTTGGATTTCATTTTTTTTTCGGAATTAGAAGAGTATACTTTTTTTAAAAATCATTTTCATTGAGTTGGAAGGGAGGAAATTTTGGATTTTCAATTTTTTTCTGAATTGGAAGAGGGAAATTTTTTATTTTTAAGATTTTTATAGAGTTGGAAGGGTAGAAATTCTCGTTATATTTTTAATTTAAATAAGCCATTTTTCCTTTTTGGCATTTTTATCGAGTTGAAGGCTGGAAATTATTATTTGTAATCTCTTTTCCGAATTGAAAGAGGGTAATTTTTTATTTCTTACATTTTTATCGATTTTAAAGCGAGGAAAGTTTATTTTCTTTTTTTTTCAATTGAATGAGGCCAAATTTTTCTTTTAACATTTTTATTCAGTGGACGGTTGGCAAATTTGGTATTGCTCACATTCAGGTGAATGGTAGAAACTTTTTTTCAATTTTGTACTGAATTGGAAGTGGGATATGTTTTTTAGAAATAATTTCAATATTTAATATTTTAGTTGAAAGGGAGGATTAGTTTTAATTTAGACCATTGGAAATTATAGCATGGATTTATATTTTTTAACCAGAAATCTTTTAACTGTTCTATTTATAAAAGTTTAAAATGAAAAATTTTGCATCTGAATGAATCGATAATAATTCTTTGAATAATATATATTTTTCCCTCATTTTAGAAAATCACAGAGTTATTGACGTAGAAAAATCGGACGAAGCTATGTTTTTGGATTTGCCTCCCGAATCAGAGTCACTTTTCACGTTTGTTAATAATACTACTAGAGACATTGGAATTAAATTATCGGATGAGGAAATTATTCCAGATGTTCGACACTGTGCCGCAAGTCACGTAATAATGCGGGTAAGTTTGTTTAATTTTCAGGTTTCAACATTAACTTTTCAATTCTTTAGGTTTTAAATAATTTTACTTGATCTTGAAAATGGCAAAATATAAATTATTTCTAGGCGGTTAAATGTTTTGTGGAGGATCTCATCAGGTTATCTCATTCGAAAGCGATAGACAGATCCGGAAATAAAAATAGGTGTGTTATAAAATTGAAAAGTTATATATTAAGGTCCATTCAAAAACTACGTCACGCTATTTTGAACATTTTTTTCCATATTGAATTCAATATGAAACGCTTAAGACTTCAAGTCAAAATATACTGCTTTCTCAACAGAATAGTTAAATTTTCGGACGAAAGGGACGAATTTTAAACAAACTAATTAAATGTTCATCATAATTGTTTAATTTTTAACAAAATAATTACATTTCAACAAAATAATTACACTCTCAACAAAAAAGTTGAGCCCATATAGACTTTAATTAAAATTTTCAAACCTCCTCCTCTCATACTCTCCCTTCCACACTTTCTGTCCCCTACTTCCCCTACATTTCCCTCCTTACCCTCCCCTTATTTCACCCATTAACCCCTCCCAACTTTTTCACCACCTACTTCCCCCTCACCTCGCTTTACCAGCTAACACTCCCCTTTTCCTACTTCCCTTCCCTAACCCTCACTGCCCCTCTACTAATTACCCTCATTTTCAATCATTTCCCCTACTTGTTACTTAAAATTAGTTCCCCTATTTCCTCACCCTCATAACCCCGCACTTCCCCTAGTTCCTCTTCCCTAATTTCCCCTTCTCAAACTCCCTCTTATTTCATCCCCTCCGCTCATTCCCTCTGCTTTATCTACTCCCTCAATTTCCCTACTCCCCTCCCCATATTTTGTTCTTACTTCCCCTTACTTCACATCTTTCCTTCCCTTAGTTTCCCCTTACTTAACCTACTTCTACCTTTGTTTACCCTCCCTTCTTCTACCCCTTCTCATTTCGCCGCATTACCTTTTCTTCCCTGCCCCTGATTTCCCCTCACTTTCCCTACTTTTTCTACACTCATTTCTCTTCACTCTCCTCCCTTCATCCCCCTCGCTTGCCCTAGTTCCTGTTTCCTCATTTCCCCCAGTACTCATACTCCCTCTCTCATTTCCCCACCTGCCGTCCCCTCATTTCTCCTACTTCATCTAGTCCCTGTCCTCATTTTCCTCACTACACCTACTTCCCCTCCCTAATTTCCCCTACATTCCATCGCCTGATATCTCTCACTTCCTCAACTTATTGAACACTTATTCGCCCTTACTTTCCCTACATCCCCTCCCCTGTTTTTTTCACTTCCTCTCACTTCCCCTACTTTCCCTCCAATACTTTTCTCTTACCTTGTCTATTTCTCCTTTCTTTGTTTTCCCTCCCTTGCCCTATCTCAAAACTTGCCTCATCAATTCTCCTCATTGCCCCTCCCTCATTTCCTCACACTCATTACCCCTCACTTTCCCTACTTTTTCTTCAATCATTTCCCTTCAATCCCCTCTCATCACTACCCCTTCAACCCCTCTGCTCATTTCCATATAGCACCTACTTCCCGCCCCTAATTTCTCCTATTTTCCCTCCCCTGATATCTCTTCACTTTTCCTACTTCTCTAACACTAATTCCCCCTCACTTTTCCCACTTTCCCTCGTCTAATCTCCCTTTACTTCCCCTCCCTTCATGACTTCTCGCTTACCGTTCTTACGCACTCCTCATATTCCTTTACTTCTACTTCTCCTCACTCATATCTTTATCCCTTTTTTCGCTGCTTCTCAGCAACTCATTTCCCCTCACTTTCCCTACTTTCTCTCCACTCATTTCTCTTCTTTGCCCCTACTTCCCTTCTCCTTATTTCCCTTCACTCCCCGCTCACTCATTCCCCCTTCCCTCACTTCACCCTTCCCTCACTTCCCCTTATTTTCCTTTCCGTCCCTCACTTTCCCTCCTTGGAAAAAAGTACGACGGACGGACACTTGGCTGAAACCATAAGGCTTTACATGTAAAATAAAACAACTATTTTTCATTTGTTCTAGTATTTACAAAAATATTGTTGTTCAAATTTATATTTTCCATGTATGATGTCACATATTGCATTGCCCCCCCCCCTTCTCCACGTCATAAATAGTCACAAAACTTGTTAACCCCCCGCCCCCTTGGCAGTATGACGCAGTTTTTGAACGGCCCCTTAAGGTCATGTGACGAGTGGGTCACGTGACCGGATTCCTACCTTACCGACACTTTTTTTATTTGTAAGCTTATGTTCACACGAATAGCCACATCGAGTTGAAAATTTGGAATAATAAATAAAAAGCACTAAGAAATGCGGCTCTGGTCCTAAATTTTAATAATGATGAAAAAAGCAAAAAAAAAAAAATATTTACAAAAAAACTTTTTTCATAATTATAAAAATTTAGGACCAGAGTCGCATTTCTTAGTGCTTCTTATTTATTATCCCAAATTTTCAACTCGATGTGGCTATTCGTGTGAACATAAGTTAACAAATAAAAAAAGTGTCGGCAAGGTAGGAATGCGGTCACGTGACCCACTCGTCACATGGCCTTAAATGCCTTCAATCGATTTCTTGTATATTAATATGCTTTTTATATTCCTTACAGCAACGTAGATTCAATAAACTTAGAAGATGTGCGCGAGGCTCTTTTTAAACGTGAGGAATTCGATCTTTTTACAAATGCGGGACTAGGAACACAACCGAGTGGTGAAGATTGACAAAAGGAAACTAGCGAAGTGAAAATAAGAGTAGCGAAGTTGAAATCATTGAAAAATTATCCTTTGGAATTTTTAAAACAAGCTTCCACTTTTTGATAATTTGCAAACGCCAAAAACACAAAATAAGCTGAAGGAAAGAATAGTTTATAAATGGAAATAATTTACACAGAAAGAAGTAGGAAGGAATGAAGGAAATTCATAAGAATTTGACTAATAGAGTCAAAGAAAAAAGGAGTGGTTAAACCATAGCCAATGGGAATATTACAGCGATTCGTAATAGCTCAGCAATTTTTCCGTTTTTAATTTGAAGATCATCAAGCAACAGAATATTATTTTAGGTACCAATTTAGATTTGATTAAGTATGTGCTTCCAAATCTTTTAACATTTATTATTTTTTTTACCGATTTTGTAAATAATTCGTCGATCGAATATATTTTTTACTCTAGTAAAAAGTCTACTTTTTTCCCTGTGTTTATTTCTGAATAATTAAGCTTAATTTTAATGCATTTTTCATCAGGTAAGTTTTTAAACCTACAAAATAAAAAATATTGATTATAATTTCTTGTGATAATAATTACTCAAGTTGAATATTATGAATTAAAAAAAATTGTATATTAATCGAATATTTTTTCTGAAAATTATAAAAAGAAGAAAGTGTTGAGGCAAAGTTGCTATTTTTGAAGCAAACCTAGTTTTTCTCTTTGTATTTGAATTTGCTTGTTTGTTCATTTGGTTAATAAAAGCCATTTGAAAATCCATTTGGAATTCAAAGCGTTTAAGCTTGAAATCAGGAACAAATTTTATTGCAAGTCATCCAAATTGGAAGAAATTTCAGTTTAGGTGACATTCAATTTAAAAGCCCTCGAAATTAAAAACTTGGCAATTGTAAAGTCTTCCGATTTAAAAATTTAATCCGTTTCAGATGTATAAAGTTAAAAAAACTCACAATTACAAATTTTTTACATTGAAAGGCATGAAAAATGTGTAATCTTTTATTTTTGGATGTCATGAAATTGAAAAAATTCAATAACTTTTAATTTCAAGTTTGGAATATTGTTTAAGTTTTTAAAGTTATAAAACCGAAAATTTGCTTTTTTCAATATACAGTTATATTTCAGTTTTAAACTGTGTATTAATAAAAATCTAAAGTTTTCTGAAGACAAATTAAAGAATAAATCAGTGAAATTCAATTTTGATCTAAAATTTGTATTTGATCAACTCTCAAAACATTACACTTCCTCTCTTTCACGCTAATAAAAATTTTTCTAAAAACCAAATCGAACGCTTTTTTGGAAGTTTCTAGACTAATATGAAATAAATATTAATTTTATTATTAATAAGACTAATTACTTAACTATTTACTTTCAAAATCTTGAATTTGAAATGTAAAACAAAATATTAATATATTTTGTGTTTCTCTTATTTTTTTGGACTCCCGTCTTTGTAATTAAAATTCTTTTAATGTTGGATCACTCACTATTATGTTGAAGAATTTCTAATAAAAAATTATTAGATGATTTTAAATCTTAAAACTGGACAAATTAGAAAGTTTAATGTATTTTTTATTAATTATGAATTGTTTACACCATTTGTATTTGATTAAAAATTCATTGTTCACATTTTATCGCAAATTATTGGTACTCTCACAACGAGATAAACAAATTAGGCAATATGAAAAATCAGATTTGTCGATTATGTCTTACTCATAGTTTTTCCAAAAATTTCAATTTGTTTGAACAATATTTTTCAATAACATATCCAAAATTTAAACATCTAAATTAGGTAAATGTCCCAGTAATCGTGACGGTCCCAGTAATCGTGAAACTTGGTTATAGTTTGAATATATTGTTACAAAAATGTGTTAAAAGTAACATTTAATGATTAAACTCACTTATTTTTAGCATTTTATAATAGCAAATAGAAATTACATTCATTCAAAGATAATAAAAAGCAAGAAAATTGGCCAACGATTACTGGGACTGAGATCGCGATTACTGGGACGTTCACCTGAACTTGAAGTATTTAATTGAATTCGAAAATCAATACGAACAATTAACTAATTAGTTCATGTCATTCAGAAAAAGTGAACATTTTTTCTGTTTTGTCGAAAAAAGTTTTTAAGTAAGTGTAAATTGTTTAAACAACTATAGGCAAGTAATGAAAAGTGACATCATAAGATAAGCTCATAAACTTTGTTGACGAATTTAAACATACACTTTTATGCCTTATTCCAGTCGGAAGTTACATTTCAACAATGAAAAATGATTTCAACAATTGAAAATAAAGTAAATTGATTCTATTGATTTTTGATTTCAAATAATTATTTCATGTTACTCAGAAAAGGTGTAAATTTAGGATATTTCTTTTAAAAAAAATGGTTTAAACATATGGAAATTGTTTAAAAATTTGAGGAAGTGGTGAAAATACAATTTTTTTTATATTCTTATTTAAGCCTTTTGAAACCCGTGAGGGCTTATTTCGGCTACACTTTGGTCTTATACATTCCAATTACATAAGATTTAAAGTGAATACAATGGGATATTTACAATAGCTTAAATATTTAGTTCGTACGAATTAAGATATGAGAAAATACATTTGCATGCGTTGATATCATGTGTAGCCACAATCGATTCAACATTTAAAAGAAGAGATACGTAGATTTTTAAGAAGCAAGTTTCTCTGTATTTCATATAGAACACATTGCCAGAGAATATGGTTTATATCCTGATCAGCTAAGTTACATCTGCACAGGGGCGAACGCAAGAAAATATTTTCTTTGGGGGGGGGGGCGGGCCCATAAAAAATGTATCAACCTTTTTCGAGGTCGCAATACTTTTTCTAAGTTTTTTGTCAAATTTTATGCCAAACATCTTTATTTCGTACATATATTACGATAATAATCACTCATTAAACTTTATCAAACATTAAGAAGTACTTATATGTATTAAAACTATTCCTGATAATTGTTAATAAACAAATTTTCACAAACAATTAAACTCTGTTATCAAGTTGTCGCAGCTACAGTGCTATACTCATTTTTCTCGGTTTTTAGCCATGATATCTAATATTTGATCAGTGCTGATTTGTCGGTCTCTATGAACATTGAGAAGAGCTAAGCCATTCAATCGTTTGGTAACGAAGATGTATTTATTTGAAAGGGTAGATTTTTATAGTTTTCAGACAGTAATATAATTATTCTCTGACAACACACTAAAACTTGGGGTATCAAATTCGCTTCAGAGGATCAATAAAAATGAATGAGCACAACTTTAGAGCGTACTAGCATCAGTATGCAAAACAGAATGACAAGAGTGGGTTTATGAAAATAGACCGCGAAAGGAAGTGGTTTCTTAAAATGTTATTTTGAACATAGAGATTTGTTTAGTGTTTAAAGATAATTATTGAAATGATGAAGTGATTGATTGCGTTCATAATAGTACACGTGTTCAAAATACACCTTTCTCGAGGAAGTTGTATTATTATTATTATTATAGATTAGCAGTTCGAACTCGAAAGTTCATTGCCTCATCTACCCGAGACCGCCACACATCTCTATCCTGTGCATCCTCCATCCAGTTAAAGTAATCATGTCCTAGTTCTTTTAAATCATCCCTTACATTTTTCTCCCATCTGTTTCTCGGTCTGCCTAAGGGTCTCTTACCAATCGGTCTCCCTCTTAAAACTTGCGCCACTGTTCTTTCATTTCCCATTCTTGTTACATGCCCCGACCATCTTAGTTTACGCGCTTTCATTACTCTATTAATATTTGCTGACCCGTAGAGAGCATGCAGCTCATCATTATGCAGTTTTCTCCATTCGCCGGTCTCTTCGTCCCTTTTTGGACCATAGATTTTTCTAAGTACTTTATTCTCAAAAACTCTAAACCTATTCTCCTCTCCTTTCGTCAGCGCCCACGTTTCGCACCCGTACATGACGACCGGCATTATTATTGTTTTGTAGATTCTTACTTTTATGTTTCTAGATAGCAATCGCGATTTTAATAGTGTGTTTGCTGCATAATAGCACCCATTGCCAGCGTGCAGTCGCGCGTTGATTTCCGTTTTAATCTTACTTTCGCTAGTTATAATTGACCCGAGGTATTTAAACTCGCTAACCCTTTCGAATTTCATATTTCCGGCTGTTAGATCCCCGTCTTGATTACTTTGTTCAGATCTGACGACGGTCATATATTTTGTTTTCGTTTCGCTAACCTCCAAGCCAATATCTTTGGCTTTTGTGATTAAGGTTTCTGCATTTTTTGCTACCGTTTCTTTATCATCCCCTAGTATGTCGAGATCATCCGCATATCCAAGAATTTGTATTACCCCATTGAGGGTAGCACCGGTCGGATTCGCCTGCACTTGCCTAACCACGTATTCTAAATCTAAGTTAAAAAGGACGCACGAAAGTGCATCGCCCTGTTTCAGACCATCGCGGATCGAAAACTCTTCAGATAACCTTCCGTTTACGCGTACTCTTCCCCTACTGCCGCTTAAGCAAATTTCGATAAGTCTAACCAATTTTCTTGGCACACCCAAGAACTCCAGGATCCAGTACATTCGCGCGCGTATAATAGAGTCGTAAGCTTTTTTAAAATCGATAAATAGCTGATGCACTGCTTCATTAAATTCCCATTTTTTTTCTAGCAGTTGTCTAATTGTGAACATTTGATCGCTTGTAGATCGGTTTCGGCGGAATCCACACTGGTAATCCCCAATGATTTCCTCGGCGAGAGGAGTTAGCCTACCTAAGATTACATTGGACAGAATCTTATAACACGACGACACAAGTGAAATTCCCCGATAATTGTTACAGTTCATTTTATCGCCTTTTTTAAAGATAGGAATAACAATAGAGTCATTCCATTCCTCTGGAATGCGTTCTGTTTTCCAAACTGTGCGTATTAATTTACAAATTTGTCTTTTGAGGCAAGGGCCTCCATTTTTTATCAGTTCAGCCGGTAGGTCATCGATGCCCGCGGCTTTGTTATTTTTCAACTTCTTTATGGCCATTTCTATTTCTATATCAGCAGGATCATCAACTAATAGATCAGCAGTGTGGATTTCGCCGAGATTACCTTCAACGGGGGCTTCGCGTACATTTAATAGTTTATCGAAATATTCTTTCCATAAATTCAGTCTCTCTGTCGCATCGGCTACTAGATTGCCATTTTCGTCCCTCATTACTTCCGTTCTACTTTGAAAGCCTTTCCTTATAAAATTGATTCCCCTGTAAATCTCGCGCGGGTTATTCTGTTTATTATGCGTTTCTATTGCTAGTATTTTATTCTTTTCCCACTCCCTTTTCTTGGATGTATAGAGCCTATTTGTACTTTTACTAATCTCGAGATACTTCTTATGTGTTTGATCGCACTTATTTTGTAAACTACTTAGTCTGGCCTTCCAACGTTTTACAAACCCGAGTTTGCACTCTTCGTCATACCATGGTTTGCTTTTTGTTACTTTCTTTAAACCTATCGTAAGTTTCGCGGCTGTCTTTACCGCCTCTTTTATATTGCTCCATAGGGTTTCCGGGTCCTCCTCGTAATTATTGTTATCGTCTCTCTGTTCTTGGAGAGCACCAAAGCTATTAGAAATCTCAACTTGATAATTTAATGTTTCTGTTGCTGTTTTGAACTTATCTATATTGAAACGAACTGTTGGCTCTGTGCGGCTTGTTTTCTTAGTTACCGTTAGCCTAGATCCTATTTTTACTATCACGAGAAAATGGTCTGAATTTAAATCCGCTCCCCTATACGATCTTATATCGAGAATGTTTGTATGACGTCTTCTGTCAATTAGAAAGTGATCAATCTGATTGTGAGTGTTACCATCTGGTGATCTCCAGGTGGCCTTATGTATATTTTTATGCTTGAAATATGTGCTTTTGACAACGAGGTTCTTTGAAGCTGCAAAGTTTATTACTCTAGTTCCATTATCATTACTGACCTCATGCAAACTTTCTGATCCTATTGTAGGCCTATACATCGGTTCTTTTCCAATTTTCGCGTTGAAATCTCCCAATACTATTTTTGCGTCAAAAGCTGAGAACTTGTCAAAAACCTGCTCGATTGTTTCGTAAAAGAGATCTTTAGTGTCTTCGTCTTTGTCCTCGGTGGGGCAGTGCACATTGATTAATACCTGTTTGCTGAAAATACCCTTCAGTACAATGTGTGATAACCGATCGTTAATGAATTGCATGTCGATAACCGCTTGCGAGATTCGTTTATCAATAAGAAAACCGGTCCCCAGTCTCCATTCCTTAGCTCCCCCATAGTGAAAAGTATAGTTATCCTTAGAAATTGACGCGAAATCGCCCGGCCAGCATGTTTCTTGGAGTGCTATTAAGTCAGTATTGTAATCATTTGCTATCTTAATGAGTTCGCTAAATCCGCCAGTACTTAGGCTACGCGCGTTTAGAGTTCCCACCCTTAGATCTTTAACTGTAGTTTTTTGTTTTTGCAAGTTAGCCATGGTAGTTTCAAGATAATCCACACGTTAGGATCCTATTCCGATCGTAGGTAAGTCCACTGTCCCAGGAGTGATAACCCCCATACCTCCCTAGGTCTAAGTATGGGAGCTTTCCGACTCTGACAAGGACAATGTCAACTTGTCGTCAGACACATTACAGTTTCATCCTCTTATCCTAACGTCCCCCTGCAAGGCAGCGCGCCTACTGGCACCAATACCCCTTCGGCCCTATACAGGCGAATCATTCCACACAACCCTTGCGGGCAGTGTCATCGCTGCGGTGTCCAATGGGCAGCAGGATTTTTCCCATACAAGATTTTTAGTTTTGGTTCGGGTAGTGTTTCTAGGTGGATACACGCTGCACCTCGGCCTGCCAGGACCCACCCATTGCGTATGAACGCAATTGGTGGGTCCCCCCAAGCCATGGTCATCGTGTTTTCTACCAGTGCTAGGCCAACATCTTAGGCTGGGCTCACCACACCCACGACTGGTTCCTATCGGCTGTCCGCGGCTGCTTATTCTTGTATTCGCAGCTAACCTGAGGGGCTGTTCAGCCTAACGGGCCGTTCCTCTATCCGCAACCCGAGGACGCGCTGCGTAGTGGTGACTGGAACCCACCGAGCAGCGAGGAAGTTGTATTCATAACTAAAATTTTAGACAACCTCATGGGTTTTCGGAGGTCTCGTCGTTTCAGTGAGTAACCTTGGTAGTCCAGGTGTTTAAAAATACATCTTCCTCGGGGAAGTTGTGTTTGTAACAGAAATTTAAAACACCTTCATCGGGTGTCCAAGGTTTTTTTCATTCTAAGAATTAAACCCGGTAGTCCAGGTGTGTTTCAAATATATCTTCCTCGAGGAAGTTGTGTTCGTAACAGACATTTAAAACACGCTAATCGGTTTTCAAACGTCTCTCCATTCTAAAAAGTAAACCCGATAGTCCAGGTGTTTAAAATACATCTTCCTCAGGGAAGTTGTGTTCGTAATAGAAGTTTGGAACACGCTGATCGTTTTTCAAAGGTCTTCTCACTGTAAGAATTAAACCTGGTAGCTTAGTACTGGTACTTTTGTGGTAAATTATAATTATATTGATTATAAAATAACTTATTCAAATTCAGTTAATGACACCACATTTTCAGTGAACGACACCCTACATTTAGCGAACGACACCGGTATTGATTTTGAATTTAAAAGAATTCAAAAAGGTATTTGTAAGAAATATTATGTAATTGAGTTGCTTTAGTTAATAAATGAAATAGCAATCATAGCAACATGGATATCATTTAAAAAAGTGCGTATAATTCTTTAAAATCTTCCATCTGTTGGGTGTCATTTACTGAGAGATAGTTGTTTCGTTCACTGGTTTTGAAGGTGCGATAAGAATACTTAAAATATATTTAATCTACTCAAATCTGAAAATAATACTTATTTACTTATATAACGAAACATAATCATCTAACCTCCGAAAGTAATGCAAAATAAGAAATATCTTTTATTTTAGCTTTTTAGATGACTTTCAAATTAACGAAATCTTTTCCTAATTTATACACGAGGAGTTCTGAACGTTATACAAAAATACGAACCCTGCGTTCGCCACTGCATCTGCATACAGAACTACTCACAATATTTAATCTTGCTAGCGATGCAGCCAAATTATAATGATTGGCGCTGATGCGCGAAATAGACGTAATAAATTTACGACCTAGGTTTAAACTAGCAAACCAAGGGGATTTTTTGTCTTTGAAATAAGTTTCAAAGTAAATTTTACCGGTAATATTACCTTGATTAGTAAGAATAACATTCGTTTGTAATTTGCATTCGAGCTTATACTTTTCATACATGTCAGTAAAAGGACAACGGCTAACGCTCACTTGATCAAAGTTTGTGGCATCTTTGGCCAACTGGTCCGCCATTTCATTACTTGGATTCCATTATGAGCAGGAATCCAATATAGCTTAAGCGTAGTATTGTAAGGATTTTGGTTGTGAAAGTTCTGATATTTTTCCTTTATTTGAAGTATATACGGATTAACTCTAATATCAATTTTGACATTTCGTAAAGATAATAGAGCACTCAAGGAATCTGAAAAAATACATATGTAACGATTTTGATACTGTAGGGCTACTGAGAGTGCTTCATTTAAAGCGATGCATTCTGCAGTGTAAACGGAGGAACATGGAGAGATTTTGTGATTCATAGCAACATGTGCTTGGGGAGAGAAGCAAGAAAATCCAACACTTGAGTTAGTTTTACTACCATCTGTGTACACAGCTACCGCATCACTTTTTACAAAAAGTTCGTCAATAATTTCGTCTGGGTTGTAAGCTATTTCTAGTGGTTTTCCGAGTGTTGTGTCTACTGGAAGTATGGAGAACAGTGTTTCATAATCATAACAGTATAGATTGTATTTAGTTTCAGTAAATATCTTTTTTCAGAGTCCAAGCACTCAAAGAGGGTCTTGGCAAGAATTTTTTTAGATTTTGTTGTTATTTTTTTCTTTTTGTTTATATTGCAATAGCTTTTGACGGAGTGTAGAGTTTGAATCTCAAGATTTGAGAAGATTTTGGTTGAGAAATTTTTGCATAAATGAATAGCGCGCAGAGACAGAAGAGGTAACTTTGATTCAGCTAACAATAAATTTTTGGGGGTACTGATCCTGTAGCCAAGTGCGCTCCTGACGGCAGAGTATTGAATACTTTCCAATTTTTCTGTTTGTTTGATACGGGTAGGAAAGTAAATGAAGTTTGCGTACACGGAAAAAATTTGTACTGGAGGAATTACTGAACTAGTTACGTTGTGGCGGATATGAGAAAAATTCGGTGAATTAACAATAACTGTTCTGTAAATCATTTCGAACTGTTGGGTCATAATTACAGAACTGATAATAAGTACTAAAAATCAGTGCCGTAAAAGTTCAAAATGATTATTACGAATAAGTTGAAGAGAAACTACATCTGTGCTGTGAGAACCACGGTTCTCGGTCGCTTAAAATTACAGAACTCTACTGTGTTTTGGAATACATGGACGTGGCGGCGCGCTACACATGTGTGTGTCGCCAACACAGTTGCGATACGACAGTAGCGTTGCGTCAGTGTGTGTCACTGATGTGCGACCCGGCATCGCATCAGAGAGATTCAATAAATAATCAATAATCAGAATTACAAAAACAAAAAATCAATGGAATCACCATGCACATTTCGCATTGGTCCCAGTTTTTTGTATATATTAAAATAATTACTTTGAAAATTGATCAACAATTGCTCACGTGAGGTTTCAAAATTGTGTACGACTTTGGTAACGCAGCTAACTCTCGTTATTCAACACAGCGTTGTATCTAAATTTAAAATATTTTTAAATTTAATTCTCTCGACGAAAAATCTCATCAATTAAAAATTTACTGAGAAAAGTGCTTCATTAATGAGTTCTGTAAATGAGGTGACTTCCTAAAGCCAAAAATGTATAATAGTTCGTTATTTTGACATTTTTACATTCAAAATGGATCCTGCTATACTGAACATTAATAGGAACTTTTATAATTATATCGTCTCACATTTAAAATTTTGAATTTAAAACATTTAATACATGAATTATTATGATTACGTTTAAAATTAAACAATCTTTTAAAAGAATTCAATTTTTTAAGTTTATAATTTCAAATTTAAAAAGTGTGAAATTCGGAATTATAAAATCAGGGTGTCCAGCAACCCGGGAAATCCGGGAATTTGCCTGGAATCTTGTGTATCTTGAAAAATACGGGAAAATAATGGAAATTCCTGAGCAGATCTGGCAAATATGTGGTCACAAATTTAGGTAGAAATTTTCATTTTCTGCGTGGAATTATTATTATAAAGTTATACGATTCAATGGTAAAAGCGCGTGACGATTTGGTCATGGTCGATTTATTGATAATCAATCAGAAGCTGTGAAACTTTTGAAATTTACTAACCAAAACCAGGGGCAGGTAATCAATCCGTCTACTGATGCCAGAATAAAAGTCAAAGATTTTTCTGATTTTTCTCTAGTATATTCCTGATCGTATTATCGTCCTGAGTTTTTAATGATAAACTATTGGCATTGAAGCTCAAAATTGTTTTCATTTAAACGCTGAATACTTCATGCGTATAAAAAGGAAGCTCTCAATATTATTCAATGGAATAATTTAAAATGAAATGACATATAAATCCACGTTTTTATTTTCCATGCCCTAAATGGAAGAATGAATCAATACATTTAAAAAATTTGAAAATTCTATAATTTTGAAGACATTTTTGATTAGAAACATTAAAAATTAAACATTTTTGAATTGATGGTTTAAAGTTAAATGTTATTTATAAATTAAAAATTTCACTTGCAGTTTCAAAATTCAACAAAATGAAACAATTAAAATTCTTACCTTGAAAGGTTAAACTTTGCACTCAACGATTCAAGACTTTATATTTGAAACAATTCACTTTCAAATTGTTTAATTTTGAATATTTGATTTATATGTAATTTGTCGTGCTTATTTTAAATAAAGAACCCACTACTGCTAGTTATTTTGAAAATGCCTTTTTTAATTAAAAAATTTCAATTCGCAATGGGTTAAAAATGGAATATTCAAAACTGAAACAATATTTGAACGCGTATAATTTGAAATTGAATAAAAGAGTTTAATTATGAGTCTATTCACTTTAAATTATTTAAAAATTGAAAATAGTTTATAAAGTTTCAATCGAACGTTCACACTTGTTTAACTACTAAATTTGCTACTTTCCGGTTTTCCGGGTTTAAAAAAATCCTGAACATTTACCGGTCTAGCGGCTACCACATTTTAAAATTATTAGTTTTACGCTAAAAAATTGAAAATTCAAAAGGTCGAAAAAATAAATTTTTCCCAACTTTTTTAAAATGTTTTTTTGAACATCAAAGTATATATTTGTTCTGGCAAAGTTTTAATTAGAAGTTTTTTTCCAAGTTTTACTTTTTATTCATAATAGTATTTACTTCAGTCATTGCTACACTATTTTTAATCTACGCATATATGTTGGAATTTTTAACCATACATTTTTTTAACATTTTCTTATAGTTTTGGTATGGTTTGTTTTGAGCGATATGGTAAAAGATACAAAATTTCGACATCAAATATTTAATACTAAGTTAAAATATATTTGACCAAAAATTTTGGGTCCGGCACTGGTCGTTTCTCACAAGCGGTGAGAATTTTCTTGGTTAGTATATAAGGACCGCTTCGGCCAATATCCTCAGCGTGCGATATTCTACGTTAGGGAAGTACGTTGCGTGCACTATACCATGTATATATATGTATGTTAGGTTAGGCTATAGAATCATATTATGTTTGTGTGCGTACAATAAGTTAAGAATGTGTCTCTCGTGTGTGTCCTGCGTCCGTCCTTGCTTTCCTTCCTTCTAATATACAAAGTAGTAGTATACAAATCGGAATTTTTTTTCGTGTTGGAAACGACGGCGCGGTGATGTATAAATCACAGAACTCTGCCGTGTTTTTGATTTGAGAAGCGTTCTGTGAAATATCCAGTCCTCCACTTTGTTTTTAACGGACTTTAGTTTCGCAAATTTTAAAGCTTCCTGTTGCTAAAATTACTGTCCCATTTAAGAATTCTTCCTGCATTATATTTAATTCTCATAGGAAAAGTTCTGTAGAATTTAAAATAACGTAGGTCTGTAATTATTACGGATTTTTTCTCATATCCGCCACATCGGAACTAATTCTGTAATTCCTCAAGTACAAATTTTTTCCGTGTAGTCAATGATCGATCCGACATCACTTTTGTAAAGAGAGATGAGGCTCATAGGATCAGCGCCCCACCAGGTGCCACAAAGGAACTTTATAATATTTAAAGCTCTTGAGCATTTTTTGTGTACTTCATTGACTTGTCGAAAAAAAGTAAGCTTATAATCGAAAATAACTCCTAAGGATCGAACTGATTCGCTAGACTTAATTTTATAATTTCCAATTTGGATTTGTATGGTATCTGGAGTTATTTTTTTATTTGTATTTGTTATTTTTAACATTTATTCCATACATATCTTTCATTCGAGTGGAAACTTAGTGTTTCTGAAAACCGGATAAAACATTCCTTTTTTTTCTGTTGAAAGTCTTTTTTTGCTAGAGCTGCCAATCTATTGTATGAGATTAAGTTAACAACCTCATTGCTGATTCTCCATTTTTTCCAAGAAGCACGTCTCAATCTTTTGACTTTGTCACACTCTGCATCCCACCAAGGGACCGGATTATTATGTTTAAACAATTTCCTAGAGGTAGTTTTTCTAGGCGTGGACTCTATTATAGAATCAGTTACAGTACGCATGAAAAAATTATACTTTAAACTGGGTTTTAGAGATTCGTAATCATTAGAAAGAAATTTCTCATATTGGTTTTCAAGTTCTATGTTGAACTTATCCCAGTTAGTTTCCACGCTTTTTGTTTTGAAGGATTTTTTACTGTATTTGGTTCTAGCAACGTCAAGGTCTATGTAAAACGGATAATGATCAGAACCCCAAGTTTCATCTAAGACTTGATAATTTACTTTATCAGCAAGGTTAGTAGAAGAAAAAACAAGGTAAATATTTGACCTCAGATTTCTATACGTATTTATGAGAGAAAAAGTATCGTAATTATGAATGAAAATTTCGTTATGGGCAAGCAGTGACTTCTGCAGCCTTTTACCATTATGGTGCTGTCACACCTCTGCCTGCCTTCCTGGGGCAGGCAGAAAGGTTGTAAGAGTAAAAGAGATAGAAAGTATTTTTTGTCCAATTTTGCGCTCTCTATCTCTTTTACTCTTACAACTTTTCTGCCTGCACCAGGCAGGCAGGCAGAGGTGTGAAAGCACCATTAGTGTCCGAAAAACGACAGTTCTAATTCACATTATGTGCGTTAAAGTCACCTACAAGTAAAGAATAGTTATCTTGTTTGACATTTTTTATAATGCAATCCCATTCTATCTGACTAAGAATTGAACCAGGAGTTCGATAGCACGCAATAATATCGACGCAAGGTTGGATGTTATTTAAATGTATTCCGCATAATTCGACGGAATCGCAAGGAGATTTTAAATTATGAATTTCAACAAAAGATAGAGATTCACGAATTAAAAAGATGATACCTCCTCCACTTGAATGGCATCGGAAAGCTTCTGCAGTTCCAGTAAAGAATTTTGAGTTTATTTTGTTGCTCCTGCTCCATCTTGAATTATTTTTTCGTCCTCCTCTGCCTCACTTTGAGTATCTGAGAGATCTCCATGCTTTCGGTAGCACTAATACGTACAAGAATTCTGTAGACGCGGTTTTTAAAATTTTTTTCAGGTAGGTAGTTCGTGTGTCGCCAAGCATCTTTTTTATAGAGCCAATGTCCTTTGTAAATTCAGCAGCCAATGCGGGAATATCGGCTTTGCCGAAAGAACCTGCTACAAAGTTTGTTAGTTGTTTGAAGTCGAGAGGAAAATTGTCTGAGCCTGCCATAATATTTTGCTGGATTTGGTTAAATATTTTTTAATACATTTAGAAATTTTGAAAATTTAAACAAAATATTGTAAAAACTTGAAATAAAAAGTTTTGAAGTTTTTCAAGATTTAAAAAGTTTCAAGATAATAAAAAACATTTCTTAAGATTCGCGGGGATATTTGAAGTGAT
Organism: Andricus quercusramuli; assembly: GCA_932178445.1. Lineage (NCBI taxonomy): Eukaryota > Metazoa > Arthropoda > Insecta > Hymenoptera > Cynipidae > Andricus > Andricus quercusramuli. The sequence continues at coordinate 7,936 of CAKNXH010002192.1, read as the reverse complement.
TTTTTAAAATTAATTTTAAGAGAATATTTAAAAAGATTTTAAAACATTACGAATGATTTACAAAATTATCCAAAACGAATTCGAAAGATTTCAAGAGAATTTCAGGAATAATTCGAGTTATGTTGAAAGATATTTAAGATTTTTAGACGGTTCGAAATAATTAAAAATATCTTCAAACTTTGAACAATTTATCAAATATTTTTCCATTTTTTCCTAGCTTCAAAAAGTCCTAAATATCTATCAAACTCAAATTTTCTCTAGAATTTGTTAAAATCCTGTAAAATAAAAAAAAAAATCTTATAAATTTTGTAGATAATTTTTCGGCATATCTGGAATATTCAAACATCTTTTTGATTTCTTATAGAAGCCTAGGTGAATTATATTTATTTAACTTCAAAGCAAATAAACAAAGAAATCTAAAGAAATAAATAGTTATTAGAAATGTTTATTTTCTACTACAAATTATTTTCCCTTCAAATCCTAATTTGCCTATAATTTTTTTTCTCTCTTGACTGGAAAATCTTGTTTAGTTGAAAATTTTTTAATGTATTTAAAAATTTCTGAAAAGATCCAAAAATATTGTACAACGAGAAAAGATTTCAAAAAACTTAAAATAAAACATCTTGAAGTTTTTCAAGATTTTAAAAAGTTTGAAGATAATAAAAAACTCTTCTTAAGGGCATGTGATACTTAGACAATATCGATTTTAGCAGTGTTAGGTTCCCCCGGCTTTTTTCCTACAATAATAAAGATTTTGCCTTAAAAATTTGGGAAATGATAGCGAACATGCTAACGGACGTCCCCGAACTCTTCTTTTGTAGAATAATTTGAAAAAATTTAATTTTGCTAAATTTTATTCATGTGTGTGTATTTTGAGGTTATGTGTACTGACAGCATCGGTACAACAGAGACCCCCATTATCGGAATGACAGAGTGCTGAAAACTGTTCCTAACCTCAAAATGGTGCACATACAAAAAATGTGTATTTAGCAAAATAAATTTTTTTTGTTATAATCCCTCAAAAAAAGAGTTCGGGGACGTCCGTTATACTATTCTATAGCATCTCCGAATTCAGTTTGAAAATTTTCTAATTTTTGTGGACAAAAACCCGGGGGAACTGAACCTGATTTACCACAGGACGGAGTATCACATGCCCTTAAGATTCGTGGGAATGTTTAGCGTGAATTTTATTTTTAAATATTAATGTTAAGAAATATATAAAACGATTCAAAGATATTCAAAGATATTTGAGAATTTAAGAAGATTTGTAAAGATTGAAAATATCTTAAAACTTTGAAAAGTTCATAAAATGTTATTAAATTTTTTCCCTGCTTCATAGAGTCCTGAATATCTATCAAACTCAAATTTTTCCTAAAATTTGTTAAAATCCTGTAAAATAAAAAAATTCTTCTTAATTTTTTTCAAAGAAACCTACGAAAATTAGTTGACAATTCAACAATTTTGTTGAGAATTAGTCTGTTTCGTTTAAAAATTCACCTTTTTTTGGTAGCAATTTCGTCTTTTTTCATTAAAATTGGAACTGTTTGGTTTAAATTTGAAATCTTTTTCAGTTGAGGATTCAACTATTTTTTCAAAAATTCCTGTTTTTGGAAGACTCTATCTCTTTGTTATTTAAAATTAAAAGCTTTTTTAGTTTTAATATAAACTATATTTTTCGTTGTGAATTGATCTATTTTTTTATTGGCTTTTGATTCATCTCTTTGGTTGAAAATGTAAGTATTTTGTTGAAACATTTCTTTGGAAGAAAATTAACCTTCTTGGTTTAAAATTCATCTTTTTAGTTAAGGATTCAACTCTTGTTGAAAATTCGTTTTTTTAGGATGTTTTTTATTTAAAAGTAAAATCTTTTTGGATTGAAATATCAACTATTACATTTTTCGTTGAGAATTAATGGTTTCTGGTAGAAAATTAATCTTCTTTGAAGATTTACTTTTTCCTTGAGATTTTGATTTGTTATATCTGAAATTTTCGAAAATCTTAGATGACGCCAATTAAACTCAGCGATATATTAGAATTATTTAACTTTTCTTCGAACAATTGAAACAGAAAACTACGCAGTAAATCGCAAAAAGTTCAAGGTTTTCATTGATATTTCATGTTATACTTCTGAAATATTTTTTCCCATATATTAAATTAAGCATGGTAAATTTAATAAGCTGAGAAATCTATGAAAAAAGTTCTTGATACGATTCTTTTAATGTGCTAACAATTTTGGCCGGTAACGTATTTATTTTTGCATAGTTGATAAATTTAACTGTTTTTTTCATTAGCTTTGCTTCTCTATAATGTTATCGTCAACATTTTGGGAATTTTCAGCTTTATTATTTACAAAGTTTTTCATTTTTAAATACATTTTTCAATCATTTTTCAATTTGTTTAAGAAAGATATTTAAAAAAAAAATGTTTTTTCATTTATATAATTGTAATGAACACGACGTCCGCGAGTTATTTCAAATTTTCAAACTTTTTCATATATAAAATTGGATCACGTGTCAGGCAGGTGCTGCGCTGTTATTTTTAGTTTGATCAAATTTCGTGATATTTCTGTGAGTGCACTGTTTAAAAAGTGGGTCAAAGAATAGATGAATTATGAGCAATAACTTGTTAAGACCTTATGCAGGTCAAGTACATCTTGATAAAGTGGGCCAAAAAAATAGAAGAATCGTGAAAATTTTCCTAATTTTTCACTTCCGAGGAATTACTTGTAAATACCTTATGTAGGTGGTGGCCTCAATATTTTTCCCTCATTGTTCAAATAAAGTTGAAAGTGTTTCACGATATTGGGCTTTACGTTCTGAATCTTTAAACAAACGAAGTTGCTTTTCTCGTGTCTGTAACCCGGAAAAATTGCCTAATAATTTCAAACGAATAAGATAATGACTAGTATATATACACTGGAACACTTTTATGAAGATACGGTAGTTACACCTATCTTGGAGAATCCACCTGAACCTATTTGTAAGTATAATAATATATTTTATAATATAAAGCACATTACCGATTGCAGTATATTCATTATTATTACTGCCTTCTTAGGCTGGTCTATTTTTAGCCGCGTACCACTGGGGTTAAAAACATATTGTTCTATGCCTTTTATTTTGAAATCCCGGTGAAACAGAGGTCTATACACGGGTCACCCTTGCTGCTGAAGTATCATTCAAGTCCTTTACTACTAGTAAATATACCTCCAGACAACTCCATTTTACTGGGTGTGGGCCTGTGCAAATTTTTCTTTTAAAAAATTCTACGGAAATTCCATGCGGAAATTCCATGTGGAAATTCCATACGGAAATTCTACAAACATTTCTACAAACTAATTTTTGACTAAGTTTGACTTCCGGTAATGAACTGCACTCGCAGAAATCACACTCCGGACATCATACCATACCCTTGCACCAGGTATGCGAACAACATCTTGTTCGAGAAAATTAAGCTACCCATGTCAAAACCTTGCACCTACTGTGGGTTCCTCGAGGACACGAGATTGAACCAATGCACCAGGTGTAAAAAACACATCTTCTCCGGGGAAGTCTGGGTTTTAC
>CAKNXH010002191.1:257664-270325 GCA_932178445.1 Andricus quercusramuli | reverse complement strand
GAAAAATCTTTAAATTTTAAATTTAAATTTATTATAATGAATCATCGTGAAAGTATCAAATCTATTATAGAAACTTAAAATTTTCAAAATCGAATATCTCGACGAAAAAAAATATATTTGAGCAAACTCAACGGAATTTGAAAAAGCAAGACTTGTACTTCAAGATGCTTTTAATAGTTTTTTTTATAAAAAGAATGTCGTTGCTACATATCCCCGAATATGTCAAAAACCAGAGTTCTCTGACTTTTAGACTAGGATGTCTCAAAAACCTGCGCTAGGATCGCATTTTTATGGCCAGATTCGGTTTCAGCGACCCACAAACTGGAGAAGCACCGTTGGCTGATCATGACTGTATGGGACCACTAACTCGCCATCGTGTTGCCACGTACACTCAGTAGTTTCTGCTGTCTTTGGTCGGCCACACAAAGGCAATTGCGCCCGGCTGGGACCATTCCGTGCCTGTAGTGGTACCGTCCGCTCATAGTCAGACTCATATATTTGCTCGTACCGACACGACGCGACGCCATTATTATACCATTAAGCCATTTCCCTTTCGGGGTAGGCGTGACTTGCTCGGTTGTAAAGTAGTGAAATAGGTATATACATAGGTATGAGGTAGATCGGTATATGGGTATAGGGTAGATGGGTATATAGGTGTCAGGTATAGATGTTTTAGATTGATCTGGAGTTCTCGTGTTATTTATATAAATTACACATTCACTCCGCAACACTGCTCCGACCCAGGTTGCTGATCAATCTCTCTAGCGATCACCCCAAGTGAGGAGCCTCACAAAATTGTTATGTATGGTTCCCCACTTGGGCCCATTGGTGTCCAAGGTCTTTGTTTCAGGCATCATTCATTCCTGGCATACTGCTCTAGCTTCATTCACGTCCATGCATTTTTTCATGCAGGCTCTTGTATATCTATGGCTTCTTATGTCTCTTCGTATTAGTGTCTCATTCACAGATTCTAACCATTCTTTCGGCGGTCTACCTCTGGGCATTCTGCCACTTACTTTACCTTTATACACTTGCTTGTTCAGTCGTTCATCTTTCATTCTTTCAAGATGTCCGAACCACCTGAGCTGATTTCTTTCCCATATGTCTACTAGTGTCTCCCCTGTACCACACTCTTTGAGGATTGTCTCGTTTCGTACTTTGTCCATCAGTATTTTCCCGCATATTATGCGCAGAGGTTTCAAGCCGATCGCGTTGATTTTACTCCTGTCCTTTTCTTGACAGGTTCATGTCTCGCTACCGTATAGTACAGTCGGTACAAAAATAGAGTTATGTATAGCCATTTTAGCTTTTTTTGATATGTTTTTATTTGCGAGGATGGACCCTGCTCTACCGATAACCTGCTTACCCTTATTTGTGCGCCTATCTAATTCCCCATCTATTTTTCCGTCGTTAGTGAATAGACTACCTAGATATACGTACTTGTCAACTTGTTCTAATTTCTCATCATTTAGGACAATGTTGCATATTGTTTTCTCACTTTTTCCCTCGAACACCATGACTTTCGTTTTATTCACGTTAATCTTGAGGTCCATGTTCTTCATGCTTGTATTAAGTTTATTCAACAATCTTTGCAAGTCTTCGAATGATTCTGCCATAACAATCTTATCATCTGCGAAAGCCAACCCACGTACCTTGACGGTTTCGAGATCTACACCATCTTCGTCGAAGAGGGCAGTTCTTAGACACTTATCCATGAACATGATAAATAGCCACGAGGACATAACGCATGCTTGTTTCACGCCTTGTATAATATCGAACCATTCACTCTGTTTCCCATTTACCCTTACACTCGCTTTACTACCTGTATATATTGTTTTTATTTCTTGTAGGAGCCCTCCATTTACTCCCAAAGTTTACTTCTATTTACCTTGTCAAAGGCTTTTTCTAGATCAATAAATGCACAGAAGACTTTCCCACTCTCAAACTTTTTTCTGTGACCTGTCTTAGGCTAAATATCTGATCTGTACATGATCTTCCTCGCATAAATCCACTTTGGATTTCCCATATTTTCTCTTCTGTAATTTCCATTACCCTACGGATAAGTATTTTTGAGTATATTTTACTTACGGTACTTAGTAGGCTGATACCTCTGTAATTACTGCAGATGCTTTTATCTCCTTTTCTTTTGTATATTGGTACGATAATCGCTTTTCTCCAATCGTCTGGGACTTCTCCCGTTTCGATACATAAATTTATTAATTCGCACAACCTGTGAGGTATGTACTCGCCACCGTATTTAAGCATTTCAGCGCTAATATTGTCTATACCCGCAGCCTTACCGTTTTCCAAGTTCTTAATTATATCTCCGACCTCAGTGACACAGACTTTTTCAATTGGGTTTTCTAGTGCATTATGTTCTATGTCGCAGTTTTGTTGCCCTATATCTTCACCTCCTAACAGTTCTTTAAAATAGTATTTTAAAGCGTCTACTATCCCGTCTATATCATATAGCATTTCGCCTTTACTGTTTCTCATGCTAACAAACTCTGTACTTTTACTTTCCTTCAACTTTTCATATAATAGTTTGATAATTCCTTCAAAGCAGTTTTTTATTTTGTTCTCTTCTTCTGTTCTGATTTCCTCTTTACTCTCTTTGACTAGTCATTTAACTTTCCTATTTTTGTGTCTATAATCATTTCTAAGTCTAGTTCTCTCCTCATCGCTGAGACCTGTCATGTTCAGCGTTTTATTGTGTGCTACTTTCTTTTGTTTTTGGGCTGCCTTAATTTCATCATTCCACCATGCGTCACCAGATTTTCTTCCTACAACCACCGTACCACATACTTCGGTCGCAGTTTTGACCATGATATCCCGTAATAAAGTCCACGCGCCCTCTATATCTTTATTGCTTATAAGCTTATAAGTCTCTGTAAATTTTCAATTTTCATTCGTGTTTGTTTCGTCTTCTTTGTTTTCTTTGTTCTCCATCCCCGCCCTATGTTTATTTTGCAGACTGAAAGGTAATTATCAGTATTGAATTCGGAACCCCTCATGACTCTTGTATCTTTAACTAGTTCTCTTAATCTTTCATCCGCAATAACAAAGTCAATTATACTGTGGCTATTTCCTTTGCGCCAGGTGTACATGTGGATCATTTTATGTCTAAACCAAGTATTTGTAATAAATAGGCCCTTTTCTAAGCATAAGCTAACTATCTTTTCCCCGTTATAATTTTTTCTTGTTGGATCTCCAAAATTACCTAGCACCCCTTTCTGTATCTGTATCCTGACGTTGGACACCGACCCATCCATTCACATCTCCTAGCAGAATTATTCCTTCACCTTTATCGCAAATACTTATTGTATCATTTAGAGTGTCCCAGAAGGCGTCCTTAACTCCCCCCGAATCGCTATCAACTAGTGCGTTGCACGCTATGATAAATAATCTTCTGATTCCTACCTTCATTCTAGCCCACAGCAATCTGGGTGATACAAAATTATGCTCTATGAGATGATGTCTTGCTTTTTCATTCATAATTAAACCGACCCCTTGACTACGATGTTAGCTTGCACGTCCAAGAGGCTTCCTCAGCGAGGCTGCCTGTCTGAACGCCAATCAACTCCTTGTCCCTGGGCGATGGTCTGTCCGGGGCTTATCTTCCTTTGCGGCGCAGAGGTAGCACTGCGGTCTGCTTTCGCATACTGCAGCTTTATGCCCCTCTTTGCCGCATGGCCAGCATGATTTGGTCCTATCTGCACCCCCGCAGTTCGCCGCCATGTAGCCGAGGCCTAGGCAGCGGTAGCACCTTATTGCCTCCGCCTTCTTGTGCACACGGCAGGACACCCACCCCACCCTCAGGTGTCCAATGCGCATCAGACTGATAGCCAGATCTTGTGCTAGCTCCACGAAAGCCTTCAGATTGCCTCTGAAGGGTCTTTTCGTGAGGCTGACCCTGATGACACCAACCGGTTTGCCGAAATGTTTCCGAGCGGCTTCCTCTACTTCTTCTGCATCTGTTGTCGTATCGACGTCCAGAATCTCGACCTCGGTGCGTGGGACAAGCTCACGTACGCTACCCCCGTCCCCAACCGCCTCCTAGATGGCAGCCGACAGCTATAGTTTCAATTTCAGTCAGTTTTAAATTTAATATTTGTAGATTCAAAGATTAAACTATTTTGAATTCTCCAAAATAGATTCAAAATTTTCCAAAATTACGAAAATAATTTGTCCTGTTTTGTAGTATTTTTCTAATTTTCCATATGATATTGAAAAATCGTCCGATTTTTATATAAGGATTTAAAAGTATGAATAATTTAAATAATTTAAAATATACATTTATACGTCAGCAAATTATTAATTTTTTGTTCGAATTTTTAAAATTGTATGTTTCTGAATTTTCATGCTGAACGCTGTATTTTCAATTTTTCCCTTTTATAAGTTGTATACTGTTGTTTACGCTATTTCTCTATAAACGTTTCAAGTTTTCCTTAAAATCCATCTGGAAGTACTTAATTTTGAACGTTCTTTCAGAATAATTGAATTGTAAAAGGTGGAAATGATTTTTTTCAAACATTTATTAAGTTCTCATTTACTCATTATCAATTCCTCTGAATTCAAAACGATTACGTTTCTTCAAATTCTAATATAAAATTGTTCAATTTTTGGAGATTCTGATTTAGAATTTGAAAAATTCGATCACTTTCAATATAAAATGATTGAATTTTAAATTGATTATATTTTCAATGTTATGAAGTAAACATCCATTTACTGATTGTTTAGATAATAATGTGACAGGGTAAATTTTAACTTACCTGTCACTTAAATTTTGAATTCCCGCGCCAAGGGGTTTTGAAAATAGTTTTTTTTTCTTTCTCAATCCACCGACCAAGAGCGAAAGTCACCTCGGCCAAGAGCGTTAATCAGAAACTTTAATTCATGATTATTTACCTTCCGATTTGTATGCTTTCATGTTAAATGTCAAATTGAGTTCAACAACAACAACACCATGGTAGTCAGAGAGCGGTCGTCGAATAAGAAGTCCAATGCCTACTAACGCACCCTGGATAAACACCTACCACTAACCGTATTCCAAGCGTCCCACGTTCCCATGGTAACCGGCTGCGATCCAAGATGGCGGGCCATGAACGCTCCATATAACGCACCGAATGACTTAATTTTGTACCTAATTTTTGAATTTTCTAATCAAGAAGATAAATTTGTATACAAAACCGTCTGAATTCTAACAAAAAAGTTCATTTGCGTGGCCCCATGTATGGATTTCAAACTTTTGTAGGTAGATAAACGTTTATTTTTCAGCCTGCTGGCCTTAAAAAATTGACTTGCTTACACATCCATTTTTACAGAATTTTCTTAAAACTAACCCTTAAAAACTAACATCCATCCATTCCTTATCTCTAAGCCGCACGCTCTTATCGCCTTGCCTTCCTCGCTTCGCCTCGCTCGCATGTCCCTACTTTTTCGCATTGCCTCGCTTGCCAACCTCTGTTTTCGCAGCTAATACCTATTACTTATCTACTATTTAGAATATTTACATCTTACTTATATCTACTTTCTCTCCTATTTACAATCTTTCCTTCACCGCTCCTCTTCCCCCTTCCTTCTCTTCATCTCCATCTTATCCAAATCTCCCTTCACCCATGCTACTGTCCTTTTTTCCCCCTTTTCATGCAACAATGCCTCCATGCTTATCTCACTTCTTTCCATCTCCACGCACTCCTCCAACCAGTGCTCCACTCTTGCATCCCCCTTTCCACACAGTTCATGCATCCTCTTTTACCGAGAGAGCGAGAACCTATTAAAACCCTCCATACACCCACACCTCATCCCCGCTATAAGCTCCTGACTTCCTTTCTCTCCTTTCTCACATAAATATTGCGCTCTTGCCCTTGGCATAATCCACACATGGTTCCCGTTAAATCTTGACTCTCTTGTTCTCTCTTACCCTTCTGTCTTCTCTCTCTCCATGCTGTTTTGCTTAACCAAGTCATAAAGCTTCCTTCCTTCTTCGTGCATCCTTCTCACTTCATCCGTCTGCAGTTCATTCATTCTAAAGTACCTTTCACTCTCAGCCTCCATCTTTCCACTCCCTCCCCTGTTCTCCTTCTCCCACCAACACTGCCTAACCAGCCTACTTCCCCCATCTTCCAAAAATTTTTCTTCATATTTACACGCTCTGCTCCCTGCTAGAATTCCTACACTCCTTTTCCCCGTCTCCCTCCTGACAATATAATTAGGCGTGTTCCTTGCTAACCCCAGGGTCTACTTTACATACCTCTCCTGCGTTCTATTTACCTCCTCACTTTCCTTACACCCCCAAACCTCTACCCCATACAATAGCACACTCATCACTAGTGAATCAAACAATTTCATTCTCCTTCCAAAATCCTCTGCGAATAACTTCTTCCCCAACCCCCACACCTGCCTCATCACCACTTTTGCCCTCCTCACTCTCTCTTTTATGTGACCATCTACTCCCCTATTCCTTCGAAACACGAAGCCCAGATACACAAACTCTTTCACCTCCTTTCCCTTCCACTTCCACTTCCTTCCCTTATCCCTTCCCCCTCCTTTCCTGAACACCATAACCTTGGACTTTTCCGCATTCAGCTCTAACCCATTTTCATCCAGGTATCTTCTCAGCCTCTTCATCATCTCCTTTAAGGCCTCCTCGCTGCTTGCCAGCAACACTATGTCATCTGCATACACTAGTGACCAAATTCTAACCCCTCCTATCCTGACTACTCCTACCACCCCGGCCTCCAGCTTACTTTTCATATCCGCAATTAAAATCGCAAATAGCGTTGGGCTCAGAGGACACCCCTGCCTTAACCCCCTATCCATCCAGAATCCCTCCGAAATCTCTTCTCCTCTTACGCGTACACTCTCGTCCCCTTCTTCGCTAATTCTCTATCCACCACGTGCTGCAGCACGTAAATGTTGTCGACAGTACTTCTATCCGCTCTAAATCCCGCCTGCGTCTCCGACAATATTCCTTTCCCCTCGACATCCTTCCGCAGTCTCTCTGCCACCACCATCGCGTATACTTTATACGCCGTATTCATTAGCGTAATCCCTCTATAATTTTCCTGCCTATCTGTATCCCCTTTCTTATACAGTGGCACTATTAACCTTTCCCTGCACCCTCCTGGGAAACACTCGCCCCTCCATACTTTCTTCACTACCTCCTTCAGCCTCTCCCTAACCTCTTGTGTACTAAACAGCCATTCTTCGTTCTGTACCCCATCCAGCCCTGCTGCTTTTAACCTTTTCAACTTCCTTATCTGCTTCTCTATCTCCTCGTGATTCAACTCCTCCATCTCTGCCTCCCCCGTTCTTCTACACCCCCCCTCCGTCTTCCTTGAATCTGAGCCCTGGAAAGATTCTCTGAAAAATTCCCTCCACTCCTCACTGCCTATCTTCTCACTGACCCCCACCCTACGCTTCCTGAACCTATTTATTATCTTCCAGACATCCCCCTCTGTCCTAACATTTGCTAACTCCTCTTCCAGATCTTTCTCCTTTTCCTGTTCTTTATTCTTGGACATCAATCTAAACCCCTTCCCCATTTCTACGAACTCCTCCCTTTTCGCATTACCCTCTTTCTAGTTCTTGTACTTGCTCTTCACCTTCCCTTCATCTTTTTACATTACCTATCCCACCACGGCTTCAACATTCCTTTCTTCTTCTGTCTAAATACGTTTTTTTGCACACACCCTTTCAACTTCTCTTTCAGATCCTCCCATATCTCTTCCACCGACTCCCCTCCAAAGCGTACATTTCCTAGCTGCTCCTGATACTTCTCTATCGCCTCCCTCGTCCAGGTCACCCTCTCCCCTATCGCGACTTCTTCCCCGCCTTGTCTTCCGCCACCCTCACCTCTTATCCACAGACTTAATGGCTGATGGTCGGATTCCACCCTCCCCTCTACTGCGAATTTTTCCATCTCCTCCCATCCTTGCTTGTTCATTACCACATAGTCTATCACCGATACCCCCACCTTACTTACATACGTGTATTCACCCTCTTCATCCCCATTTGCCATACCATTCGCCACTGCCCACCCTCTATCCTCCATCCAGTCCCTTAGAATCTTCCCCTCCTTATTTATTATCGTGTCCTTCGAATTCCTTTCGAAGCTCTCCCCTTCCCTATAAAGGCCCTCTTCCCTTCACATTCTCGCATTAAAATCCCCACCCAGTACCACCATACCCTCCTCTCTTTCGCCTAGCAATTCTTCCATCCTTTCTTTAATTCTTTCCATCCCATCCTTATTGTACACTCACAAACTTACACGCTCTCCCTCCTATTTTTACTTCCCTCATTTGCACTCCCTCCCTCTCTTCCTCAACATGAACTTCTTCCTTTAATCCATCTCTAACCCCCGTTATAATTCGCCCACTAGCCCTTCCTTTTTTCTTCACTCTGACCGCCTCCTGGAGTCTCCACTTATAACCCCTTGGCAACAGTGGCTCTATTCTGTCTCATTCCTTTCTTTCTACTCACGTCTCTACCAGTCCCACAACATCTATCCTGCATTACCCCCACCCCCCTGCTGCCTACGAAAAAAAAATCCCCTGCACTTGCTTCATCACCTCTTTCTCCTCATCCCACACCCACATTTTCTCGTCTATTATAAACTAACTAAGCAATTGATTGAGAAACCAAAAACACCTTTTGATTCGTCTCCGAAATATCTAGGAGCACTTTTTGGTTTTTAAACAATTATTATAACAATTACATTATTTTTCAATGTCCTGCAATTGTTGTAAACAAAATAATAAATACACCTTGAGATTCATCTTCGAAATATCTCGGTGCACATTTTTTCAAACAATTTTTTAAACAAAAAGAAAGACCTTAGTGGCCTTTTTTTAAAGAATGTTATTAACAATTTTTTCATGTCATTATAAATAAGTATATATTAGCGCGGACCCATATTATTATTTGAAACTTCTGTAATTAATTATGAAAAGGATAAGCGTCTTATCACAAAACGGAAGACACCTTTGGACTCGTCTCAGGTTGTCCTCCGATGATAAAGTTTAGAAAAGGAGAACTAAGAAAAGAAGAATGGACTGGAAGATGTAAGGGAGTAAAGCTAGAAGAAGTAAAGGAGACGAAAAGAGAATTTTCATTATACCTATTTTTAAATTACACATGAACTAAAGTTATTTCAAGCTAAAAAATAAATTTTGTTGAAAATGATTTATAAAATCGAGGAAAATATTTTATTGTAAATTATAACTAGTTTTGGAACGGAACTCGAGGTGAACTCTTGAAATAACTATTTCACAATTTTCATTGTTGATTTAACAATAGTTTTTAAGGTTTAATGTTTTTTCTCTCACTTTATGTAAAAGCTGCAACTATTATTTTATCCAAATGCTGTAGGGCTTATTTTATTCCTTAAAAGCTTCTCTGCAAATCTCATTGGTACGTTTTTTCTGAAAGACTTTTACTTAGGAATTATAAAATCTTTATTTTTGTATCATTTTTTCATAAATAAAATTTTTCAAATGAAAATGTACCAATGAGATTTGCAGAGAATCTTTTAAGGAATAAAATAAGCGCTACAGCATTAGAATTGAATAAGAATTGCAAATTTTACCTAAAGAGAAAAAGAAAAACATTAAACTCCAAATAGTTATTGTCAAATAAAGAAAACCCGAAATATTTTTTTCAAAGGTGCACCTCGAGTTCTTTTTTATCATCAAATAATGAAATAAACGCTTGTTATACATGTAAAAAAGGAGCCATTTTTATATGCAATCTTTTTTTCAAAATTTGCTTTTGAAATTCTTTGTGTTCAATCTAGTAAAAGCCATTCTTGAATCTTTGTAATCCCTAAAATCTTTAAGATTCAATCTCAATCTAGTAAACGCTATTCTTGAATCTTTGTAATCCCTCAAGTCTGTGAGATTCATGCGAAATCTTTTGAAATATATGTGAAATCTTTCTCAAATATTTTATCTTGGTTTGAAATCATAAAAGTATTTAAAATCTGTGTAAATTCTCCTAAAATCTTTTAATCAGTTTTGAAATCGTTTCCAATCTTTGAAATTTTTTCAAATTTTTCTCTTTTACCCTTTTTGAAATCTTCAGAATCTTTGAAATCTTTTGAATGTTTTAAAATCTCTATAAAATCTTTATGAAATGTTCGAAATTTGTGAGAGATCTTTAACAAGACCGCAAAGCATTCGCAAACTTGACGCATGCTCACCCCACTCTCCATCCGAATATTCTCGTTGGATCTCAAGTCCGCGAAGCTTTCGTAATCTTGATCTGACAACTCTACCTCTTCCTGCACAACTCAAAATTAGAATGTTCTCTTTTGGTCACAATACAGCAAAGCACTTGACATCTTGAGCCATTCTTATCCCACTATAACTCAAAAATTCACGGTGGATGACAAGACCGCGAAACCTTCGCAATCTTGATCCATTCTTACCTCACTCTGAATTAGCATGTGCCCAGTGGATTTCAAGACTGCAAATCCTTAGTAATCTTGACCATTTCTTATATCACTCTCAATCAGAATGTTCTCATTCGGTCACAATACCGCGACGCCTTTGAAATCTTGATCCATTTTTTTCCCACTCTAAATTAGAATCTACTCCACGTGTCTTAACTTTGTAATCTTGACCCATTCCTATGCCACTGTAAATTGTAACGTTCTCGTTGGGTCACAAGACCGCGAAACCTTCGCAATCTTGATCCATTGTTACCCCACTCTAAATTAGAATGTGCCCAGTGGATTTCAAGACTGCAAATCCTTCGCAATCTCGACGAACTCTAATACCACTGTTTTATTCAGAACATTCAAAAGCGGCATCAGTATCTCTATGCACCTCACGATGTGTGGATGAACCTTTAAGCTTTTCAACAGACAAATAAGAAGTCTATGGACGGTTGAATCGAAAGCTTTCCGGTAATCAATCCAGGCTAGAGATAGGTAACGCTGATAGGATGGTGCGTCTTTGCAGATACATATATCGATGAGCAGTTTCTCCCGACATTTTTTCATTTATCCGCGCCTTTCATTGATCCGCGTCATTCGTATACCTTTCGCCACAATTGTCCGAAAAATCGTATCATTTAGGATAGCTGTGAATATCTTATACAGCGTGTTCAAGCAAGTTATTCGCCTGTAATTCTTGGCGTCAGCTAAGTTGCCCATCTTTGGCAGGAGCACTCTGCGCCCTTCCACCAACCACTCCGGAATATGCTTTTCCCACTTTAGATATGTGGTGGAAATGCGGGCCGGTGCGGAATAGTTCTTTATGCCGCTTCAAACTTTTCTCACCCCTCGCTGGTGATCGGCAAGCATTCGTCTTCAGTTGTGATAAGGGCAATGCACAGCTCCTCCAAGCTATTGATGTTCTTTGTGATTTCTCCCAGTCGAAGCTGAACTTTGTAAACTTCTCGCCCAAATGATTCGGCCTCCTCCGGTTTGGGCGGGTGGTCGACAGTAACTGGAGGATCTTGGAAGAGTCGAGATGGGTCAGAGAAAAACTGTTCATTTTCTCTGACCCATCTCTCTCTCCGCTCTAGACTTCACCTAGCTCCAGATAGTATCCGCATTCTATCGGCAATATGCTGTCTGATAGTCAGCAGCTTTGACTTGTTGAGTGTGTGTTGACGGATCCGTAGTTCGCGCGCGAACTGCCGAACCTTGGCAGTGATATTCATGCCAGATGTTATATAGTCAATCACACACTAAATGCGGAATGCGTACTGTCTTGCCCACCCTATCTTGGTGATGAGTTGATGCATTCGCCTTTTGGTCTTATGATCAACTGTTGGTTTTGTTCTACGCTTTGCATCTGCCAAAACTCTTGCTGCATTAGACGCGCTACAATTGAGCTCGTCATCAAGTTCAGCCAGATCTTTAGACTTGAGAGAAACGTGAATGTTGATGTTCACCGAGTCCTGGAGAATCACTCTTTCTCTATTAGTTGCCGGCTCACGGTTGGTCTCACTGTCACCTCTCTTTCTCTGTAGCCTGCTTTTCCTGGCTGCAGTGGACTAGACGCTCTGCTTATATAACCCCTTTTTCGGAGTTCCTCGGCACGGTTTCGCAGTCGCTTTTGCGGAAAATGCGAGAGCTTTGGGTGTTTCTTACACCACAGAACATGCAGTCGCGCCATGTAACCTTTTCGTTCAGGGCCATACTGGTATCATAGCACTCCAGCAGGTCGTCCGTGAGTTGATCCGTCCGCTCAAAAGTAATGAGATTCCGCCGGTCAATCGCATTGACTCTGTCTTGATTGTCTCCCCAAATTTAGGGTAGTCGGAATGGTTGTCCGACCCATTGTCGGCCCTGCGCGTTCGACTGTTTTGGAATCGCACTTACTACAACTATGTTTGTTGTAGTCATTGTTGTTCTCGCGAGCAGCTAGGAAAAAGGGTTCATCCATCCTTGTAGAGCCCCACATGCCAGGATAAGGCTGCATATTCTGAGAGGTCGCCTGGTATCCAAGAGTAACTGTTTGTGACACTTCTTCCAGGTGCCATTCAGCTTTCGGCACGGTTGTTAACCCCTTGGTGCAGGGACGCGTTCGGCGGCTTTGCCATAGGCTGGAAGCGGATGCAATTTTTCAGATTAGCATCCGCTCCCGGCGAAATCCTGCGGTTGTCCTTATGACATACTTTTAACTATATATATATATATATATATATA
>CAKNXH010002191.1:228011-257564 GCA_932178445.1 Andricus quercusramuli | reverse complement strand
ATTTAACAAAAAACTGTTGAAGAGAAATAAATGAAAGAAAAACCCTTCTCCAATAAGAAAACGATTCCATATAGTAGTAAATACTGTAAACAAAATAATGCTCTTGTATCGTGTACGCAGACGGCGTCATCTAAATTAGCCACACCTTCCTTACTGCAAATGTTCGTCGAATGTTATGATTATTGCGTGTATTCTATTTTTTTTGTCAAAATATTTTACTTAATAAATCTAACCAAATTAAAATTTACAATGTTATGTTTTCATTCAAAGATCCAAAACTCTCTAGTTTAAAAGTAACATTTAAGTAGAAAATTGAATAGTATAAATTATGTCTTTTCATCATAAAATGTATAATTTGAATACAGAATTGAAATTTTGGGTTTGCTCTTGAGCGATATATGATCTGGCTGAGGTGACAGGGAAAATGTGTAACCGATAGAGCTAAATAATTGAGGTCATATGGAGTTAAGGTCGTGAGATGTTCATAGTCATCACACAAGCCCAAAACTTTCTTCATATGCGCACGTGCTGCATGTTTGGTTCCCTCTTTAACGGCCTTGTGTAGCTCAGGTGAGAGAAAAAATACGTAACCATTACAGTAAGATAATTAAGGGGGTTATCCCATGTGACGCTTGCAAAAAATCGATTTTGTTGTTGTTGCATAAATCCAATCTAGAGCATATATGGAATATACTGGTAAAGAAATTTTCCAAAATTCGAAGTCGTTGGAAAGTTACAGCAGTAAGAAGTTAAGGTGTTTAGAGCGCCATAGTGCGGTAAGGGGGGTTAATAAGTAGTAGAGGGGGTGTCTGCCCATAGTGGGGCCCTACTACTGACAGGTATATCATCTGGAGTCTGGGAAAGTTGTCCGGGCTGATTCTTTTCAATTTCAAATCTTTTTGGCGGTTTTATTTAAAGGCAACTCAGACTTTCCTCATGAAAAAGAAGTATTGGTAAGCATTG
Organism: Andricus quercusramuli; assembly: GCA_932178445.1. Taxonomy (NCBI): domain Eukaryota; kingdom Metazoa; phylum Arthropoda; class Insecta; order Hymenoptera; family Cynipidae; genus Andricus; species Andricus quercusramuli. Next base: position 256,601 of record CAKNXH010002191.1, on the reverse strand, counting down.
GATCTGAAAAAAAATAAAAGAGCCCAAAAATCGGTATTTGCGCCCAAGAAGGGCCCAAAAAACCCAAAAATTCTGATATGCTTGCATTTAGTTTGAGTGCGTATATTATTTAATGGTTGCTTTTAAAAAATAGGGGTTATTTCTTGTGAATTAATTTTTGCGTTTTTGGAGAGGTAAAAAAAAGACAAAAATTCTGGCCTTGTTGATTTTCTTAATTTTTCAAATTTTTTTCTTACTTAATTGTTAAAGTGAATACTAAAATTGTTTTTACATTTGTCAGGATTATATCCTGTAAAACTTGTTTGAATAGGTTTTAATGTGAGATTTAATTCTGAACTTCAGAAAATGAAGTCTTAAATTTAGATCAATTTTGCTTCGATCCAGAAAATGTTCACTGATTTTAAGACATACCATTATGTTAAAGTGTAAAAATTTTAGACTGTTTTTCTGTGAAAAGTAGATAAATAGTCAAAATACATTTTTTGTGATGATTTATCAAATTAAACATACATACACAAATATTTTATCCTAAGAAACAAGTTTTTTTTATATACCTTCAACTTGAAAATTCTTTTTAAATTTCCACCCTGATATTTTTTTCCAATTAAACAAAAATATATTTTTCATAGCTTTGATATAGAAGCACGACAGTACAATTAATAGGTCGTACATTTCCTTAATCACATGTTCAAAACATACTGTTTACATGTGTAATAATAGTATTTTTTCTTTTACAGACAAATAAGGTAAGTACAGACTATCTCTAAAAGATTCTATAATGCAGCATGTGGCTAAAAATGCTTTACGTGTCTTCTTGCTTATTGATATCAGAGAAAAAAAACATAAGAACAAACAACTTCACTCTAGAATTATAAATATTTGAAAATATTGAGGAGCAAAGGAGTTGCCACAATTCTCTAAGCTGGGATGGTCTTACAGTTCAGACATTCGATAAGAGTCTTGGCTTGGCAACTTTTGCACACATACTTGTTGCACTTGAAACATACCCTTCATGTTTTATTATCTAATCCAACATCTCGTAAATAACGTCTAGGTAGGCTCAGAAACAATTTAGAGTTTCAAAACTAATTATATTGATATCAAATTGCAGTAAACTGCGTATGGGTCAAAAATGACCCACGTGGTACTTCAGGTATAAAAAGTACATTTTTCATACTTCTATGTGGGCTCTAGAGACAAAATTGGGATAAGTTGTACAACACCATAAATGATTCAAAGTCACGGGAGGTTTTGGTCCTCCGATGATTATATACGGGACTACGACCCTCGACAAACCTACAAAAAGGCTTCATTAATGTATCGTTGCGAATACACTTAGTTGTTTGGTTTGTCGTTTCCGTGAAAGCCCTATTATTCAGCAGTAAGGCTATACAAGAAAATTAATCCAGATACTTGCTCTGAGAATTGCCTATTCCTTTGTTTCGTATCTACGAGACCCGTTTTTGAAAACAGGCGTTCGCAACTAACCGATGTCGCTGGGATGCTCAAAAACTTCATGGCTAACGGCTACAAGTTGCGATAAGTATATTTAACCTCTTCCCAATATTCAAGAGGGTTAACATACCTTGCCACGACTGGTTCTTCCAGAAAGCGACGTAATTCAGCAGGAAGATCATGCGATTCGACATGCTCAGGTACTTGAATTGCTGCTTTTGAATCCTGATAGGTCCAAACATCATCATCACCATCATCATTACTCTCATCTTGAAGGTTATTTTGTGGCTCTGCTTGGCTTTGCAACGTTTCTTCAATCTACATTTCGACTTTGATGTCTCCTTGCGCTTGAACCACGATTCATCTTTTCAAATGCACCTTGTTTAAGCGAGGGTCGAGAAGTGTTGCTTTTGACAATGTTAGCTTCTTCTTCTCGATGTCTTCAAATCTATTTGCATTTCGGTTAGCAAATTACTTCGAAGGGCATCACCTATTACAGTTTTAGGATTTTTATGCTCCAGTAATGTCACCATCCATTTCACTACAGGAATTCTCTTGTCATGCGCTTGATAGGTTTGAGAAGATCCACAATTTCTTTCAAAATTTTCATTTTCGAGTACAACATATCAGAATGTGACCCTTTTTATGATTGCTGATAAACGAGATGTATTTTCTATTACATGTACTGTTACTAACTGTATTGTATGTGCAAAGCAGCCAAAATGTCAATAGGACTCGAAAGTTTCATTGTGTGCATAAAGCTGATAGCTGCTGCCCTAAGTGATCCGATATGTGACTTTCGTCTAGCGGGAATGTCGAATATTGACTATAACTATAGATTTTTTCAGGATAGTGTATTGTAAGACCCAGAAAAGTTGTTGTATTGTAATCAGTCCAAGAATCAGTAGTAAGAGAGACGTTTGTTCAGTTTTGTGAGATCATTTCCAACTTCCTCACTGAGTTGCAAATTTTTAAGCCATCATTCTTGTTGCTGTTTTTTTGCTAGGCGGCTTAGGCAGTGGTACTGCTATCTTCGGGAACTCTTTAAAACCTTGTTTTTCGCTCATAAACAGTGGATTGTCATCCACAGATATCATATACAGCAGAGCATTTGTTAGTTTTGCATTCATTTCGCCAACGACTGAAAAAAAATTAATAGTATGAACTTCAAAGGAGGTGGAATGGTCAACTCATTGACATAACCTCGAAGTAAATAACTACTTATATCATAGGGAAAAATCGAAACTTCTTTTTATTTTGAATTATTTTGAAAGAAGTACATGTGCTTGATTTATAAAAAAATAGTATGTGCAATAGTAATTTATTTAACAATAATTATTTGAAACTTTATCTTTTTTATAACATTTGATCTACAAATCATAATGCTTATCTAATTATTATGACCATCATATCAAGTGACTTATGAGTTATGAATAAAACAATTTTTCACCACTGAATAATTTCTAAACCACTTAACTGCAATAAAAACCAACAAGTAGAATTGTAGAGAATCTTTTGAGGAAGAAAATGATCTATAAACTAACAAAAATTAAAGCTCGATACAAATTACAATTCTCAGGTAAGGCTGAGGGAAGAACATGAATTCGCATTTATTTTGAGGTTATAATAATGGATCAAAGTTCCTTAAAATGAATGTAATAAATTTAAACATTGTACCTTAATGAGAAATAATATTTAGATGGTAGAAATGACATACTTCAGACCAATCAGTAGAAATTGGATGTTAAAATTTCTTTATTTCTGTCGACGTTTCGAAAACTATAACGTTTTCCTCATCAGGACTTTGAAGTTCCGTTTCCTTTTTAAGGTTCATCACATTTTTAATTTTTTCAGAAAATTATATTCCTCATCTTCATTTTTGGAAAGAATTGTTGTTACATCTTTTAAAAATTCACATAGATCAATATTCTTCTAAATTTATACATTTTTTCATTAATAACATGGTTAATTTATTAAAAACAGTCGGAGCTTCTGTTTCGCTCCATTTTTGCTACGATCTTTTGCTGCTATCGTAGCAAAAATGGAGCGAAGTTCAAGGATTCGTCGTTGAAAAAAGTTTACCTGGAGGATAATCATTATAGTTATGTGAATTTGTAATCAATGATCACGCAATCAATTTTTTTTACATGTTCAAACCATACATTAGAAATATTTTATCTTCGAGCCGGCCAACATGTCTTACGTGCTATTTACGGACTTTATTTCCTTTTGTCACCTGGAAAGAGAGTCTTTTGAAATTCTTGAAACACGCTTTGCATAGAACTGAACTGTTATTTATCAAATGGATTTCCATTATTTGAGTTGATTATTTCACTTATAAATTGATAGTTCAAGAAAACAATGAGAGACTAATCCCCATTATGATACTTTTAACTTACTTGGAGGATGAGGTGGAAGATGTGGTTTGCGTGGAAGAAGTGGCGCTGCAACATAAATAATTTATGGTTTGTTTAGTTCCTGTTAAAATTATCAAGAATTTTCTAGAAAAAAGATACACTATTCTAAGTGAAAACGCAATAAAATAGCCTAAAAATATTCTCTAAAAAGACCAACAACACAGGTCCACCAAAAAAAGTTATTGTCCACTAGACGAGAGAAACACTTCTATAAGTTTTTGGGGTTGCTGAAACCGAATCCAGGGATGGTTTGGCTCTATCAGATCGCATTTCGTTCCTAACATAAAAAAGTGAACCCCAGATTCGGATTCAGCGAGCCTGAAAGTGTATAGAAATGTTTGTCTCGTCTGGTGGACAAGACTTCTTTTTTCGTGTCTCTGTGTAATTTTACTCTTGTGATAGCGTTCATACAATTGCATCAACTGTCTCAAAGAAAATAGTCGAACACAAATTTCAGAAAACAGAGCGTACCTGAATAATCAACAATAACAAAGTAATAAATGTAAATAATAAGACAACCGTAGGTGTATTTGCGTTGTGTTGGCGTCGCGATTATTATTATTACAGATTAGCAGTTCCAACTCGAAAGTACATTGCCTCATCTACCCGAAGCCGCCACGCATCTCCATCCTGTGCATCCTCCATCTAGTTTAAGTAATCATATCCTAGTTGTTTTAGATCATCCCTTACATTTTTCTTCCATCTGTTTCATTGTCGAGCTGGAGGTCTCTTACCAATCGCTTTCCCTCGTAAAACTTGCGCCACTGTTCTTTCACTGTCCATTCTTGTTATATGTCCAGCCCATCCCAATTTACGCGCTTTCATTACGCTATTAATATTTGCTGACGCGCAGAGAGCAGGCAGCTCATCATTATGCAGTTTTCTCCATTCGCCGGTCTCTTCGTCCCTTTTTGGACCATAGATTTTTCTAAGTTCTTTATTCTCAAAAACTCTAAACCTATTCTCCTCTCCTTTCGTCAGCGCCCACGTTTCACACCCGTACATGACGACCGGCATTATTATTGTTTTGTGAATTCTTACTTTGATGTTTCTAGATAGCAATCGCGATTTTAATAGTGTGTTTGCTGCATAATAGCACCTATTGCCAGGGTTCAGCCGCGCTTCGATTTCCGTTCGAATGTTATTTTCGCTAGTTATAACAGACCCAAGGTATTTAAACTCGTTAACCCTTTCAAATTTCATATTTCCGACCATTAGATCCCCGTCTTGATTACTTTGTTTGGTTCTTACGACGGTCATATATTTTGTCTTCGATTCGCTAACTTCAAAACCAATATCTTTGGCTTTTTTATCAAGATTTCTGCATTTTCAGCTACCGTTTCTTTATCATCCCCTAGTAAGTCGAGAGCATCCGCATATCCAAGAATTTGTATTATGCCATTGAGGGTAGCACCGGTCGGATTCGGCTGCACTTGCCTAACCACGTTTTCTAAAACTAAGTTAAAAACGACGCACGAAAGTGCATCGCCCTGTTTCAGGCCATCGCGGATCGAGAACTCTTCAGATAAACTTCCGTTTACGCGTATTCTACCTACTGTCGCTTAAGCGGCATCGATAATTAGTTGGTGTACTGCTTCATTAAATTCCCATTTCTTCTCTAACAGTTGTCTAATTATAAACATTTGATCGCTTGTATATCGGTTTAGGCGGAATCCACACTGGTAATCCCCAATGATATCCTCGGCAAAAGGACTTGGTCTACTTAAGATTACATTGGACAGGATCTTATAGCACGAAGGCACAAGCGAAATTCCCCGATAATTGTTACAGTTCATTTTATCGCCTTTTTCAAAGTTGGGAATAATAATAGAGGTATTCTATTCTTCCGACATGCGTGCTGTTTTCCAAACTGCGCGTATTAATTTACAAAATCGCCTTGTGAGGCACGGGCCTCCATTTTTTATCAGTTCTGATGGTAGGACGTCGATGCCTGCGGCTTTGTGATTTTTCAACTTCTTCATGGCCATTTCTATTTCTGTATCAGTAGGATCATCAATTAATGGATCGGCAGTGTCGATTTCACCGAAATTACCTTCAACGGGGGCTTCGCGTACGTTTAATAGTTTATCGAAATAGTTTTTCCATAATTTCAGTCACTCCATCGCATCGGCTACTATATTGCCATTTTCGTCCCTCATTACTTCCGTTCTACTTTGAAAGCCTTTCCTCATAAAATTGATTCCCCTGTACATCTCACGCGGGTTATTTTGCTTATTATGCGCTTCTATTGCTAGTATTTTATTCTTTTCTCACTCCCTTTTCTTGGATCTGTAAAGCCTATTTGTACTTTCACTAATCTCGAGATAATTCTTATGTGATTGATCGCACTAATTTTGTAAACTAATTAGTTTGGCCTTCCGACGTTTTTCAAACCAAAGTTTGCACTCTTCGTCAAACCATGGTTTGCTTTTGGTTACTTTCTTCAAACCTATAGTAAGTTTCGCGGCTGTCTTTATCGCCTTTTTCATATAGCTGCACAGGGTTTACGGGTCCTCCTCGTTATTATCGTTATCGCCTCGCTGTTCTTGGAGAGAGTCGAACCTATTAGAAATCTCAACTTGATAATTTGATGTTTCTGTTGGTGTTTTCAACTTATCTGTATTGAAACGAACTATTGGCTCTGTGCGGCTTGTTTTCTTACTGATCGCTAGCCTAGATCTTTGTTGTACTATCATGAGAAAGTGGTCTGAATTTAAATCCGCTCCCCTGTAAGATCTTATATCGAGAATGTTTGTATGACGTCTTCTGTCAATCAGAACGTGATCAATCTGATTGTGAGTGATACCATCTGGTGATGTCCAGGTGGCCTTATGTATATTTTTATCCTTGAAATATGTGCTTTTGACAACGAGGTTCTTTCGTCTGCAGTATAAGATAATGATTTGATTTTTTTAAGGGAAACGATAAAAAAATCGTGATTAGCAAATAAAACCCATGCGAAAACATTATTTCATTATATTTTTTCACTTGTAAAATAACTTCAGCTGTAGAAACATAAATCCGAGGTTTTGTAGGAACACTCGAAAAAACGTTATGTTCTTAACTTTCGTTTCCACAAACTCTTGAGTTAATATTCTGAGCTTTATCTATTGAAAATATTAGTTTCATTTTTTTGTCACACACACAAAACAAATTCAGCTACGGAAAAAAGCAATATGTAATTCACTTTCTTTTCCAGTATAAAATCTCGTTTCAATACCTTTAGCTTTTTCTACAAAATATCTGCAACTACAAAGAAAACAATGCAATATTTTCACGATTAACTAATAGCAGTCCCATGTTTAGTTCATAAATATATAAAAAAAACTTTTCTTTATTCTGTTTTATCACCTGAAAAATAACTTTAGCTATGGAAACAAAGTTCTCTCTGATAATAGCACCTTTTCTTTAGCACGTTTTCTAGTCATGTATGTGTTGACATTTTTTTAGCTAGCTTTAAAAAGTCTTTTGGCCAATTTCGTACTTTCTACTGATAGAATTATATCAGAAAAAAATTCAAAAAGGTCAAAAGGTCAAAAAAACTCTTCAGATTTTCAAAGTATTTTCTTGGGATCAGATTCAAAAAGACTATTGTGTAAAAACTTAAGTTAAAAAAATTATTATTCAAGAACCTAACACAATTATGAAGTTAACAATCATTGCATGGCATTAACCTGAACGTTCATTCAACTACAGTCAATGCCATTCAATCAATTGCATCACAAAGAAGTCACTTTATTGCCATAATTTTTTGTGGTTTCAAAATGATTCGAAAGAAAATTGTCAAATGCCAAGAAGCGCATTCGGACAAAAACGGAATTTGTTCAGATTTATAGTCATAGCTGTACAATTTTTTCAATTCCATATAATCAATTTCAATGCGCTTCTTTTACAGGGTTGGCATAGAAAAAAAATGATATCATAGAATAAGTGTAATTAGGCATTTTGGTCTGGAAATTTAGAAAAATCTATTCAAACTTTTTTTCAGACTTTAATTAGGCAAATAATTTAGGTTGATATATTTATATATTTTCATATATCCACCTGCACGAAACATCTTTTCTCTTATTTTTTGAATGATTGCTAAACAAGTTTTAGAATAAACTAAAGTAATCTTTGCATTGAAATAGAAGGAATCACTTTAATGTGTTCTGCTTATCGCTCTTTTTGAGGCCTTTTCTTATTTTAAGCCAAAAATCAAATTTGGATGATTTCAACGTAAAAGTGTCAAAACTGGATTGGATTCCCAAATTTTGACCCATATAACTAGAAAATGCCCAAATGTGACACTTTCAATTGTTTGCCAATTTTGATAATTCGTTGAAAGTTTAGTTATCGTATTGAAAATACAACAATTTTGTTAAAAGTCACACTTTATTCTTGAAAAATAAACTGTTTATAAAACATCAATCTTTTTCGTATGAGATTAACTGCTTTTAATTTAAAATGAACATATTTATTTTTGTCTGTCCGTAGACACGATAACTCTCGAAAAAATGCATTGAAAATGCTATCCAAAAATCGAATATTCCATTCTAACGCTGAACGGCGACAGATACGTGAAGAAGGTTTAGGAGAAGAATCGAAGCTTTTTAAAATATCTACCATTTTTTATAGGACTCGTTTTTTTGTTGATTTTATTCCAATTTCAAGCCAAACAACAAATTGAAGGGAAGAGAAGGGGATCAGGTAAAAAAGTGGACGGAATGTGATCCCAGTTTAATTCTTCACCCCACAGACTCTGGAAATGATAGCATTGGCTTTATCTATAAAATGTCTTGGACTTTAAATAAAGCAATGTTCCTCATGTTTGCAAGAAAAACTAATAAAAGCGTCGTGCTTATCACATAAAATTCGCTGACAAACATTGTCTCATTTTATTTGTTTGCGCTGAAGATAACTTCAAATATGCTCAGAGTATGAAAATCTACAAAAAACAACGTTCCCAAAGTTTTGAAGGAAAAGTGATCAAAATTTCATGTTTTGCAAATAAAAATTTATAAAAAATCATTGTTTTATATTCACCGTAACTTTTTCTGCATCGACGCAGTCCAGAGAGTCAAAGGCTACTTTTAAGTTCACGAACATTGCTATAATTGCCTCCTTCTCCCGTTTAACGATTTTATGTACCCTTTTGCGTACTCGTTAAACACCTACATATACATACATTTTACAATTTTGGCATTAGCGTCACTCCCCTATAATCTTCAACCTCCTCCTCTTTGCCTTTCTTCATAATGGGTACTTCTTCTTACTGTACTCTACACTATACTATACTCCATCTTTCCATAAATCTGGCCATCTCTGTCCTCTCCATACTCTATTGCACGTTATCTATTCCCATTCCCTTAGTTTTGTTTTTCATATTTCCAGACTTCATTTGAAATCTCATCTATGCCAGGCGCCTTTCCATCCTTCAATATTCCTATCACCTTGATTATTTGTTCCCTTGTTATGTTCTCTTCCTTATCTCTCTTCCTACCATATTTCCCCACTTCCCTAACTTTATTTCCACCCCTCCTAGTAAATACATAAAAAAATTTTTCCACTCTACTATCTCAATATCTTGGTTCACTCTTTTCCTCCTTTTTCGCTCTCCACTTACTACCCTCCAAACATCTCGTTCCGTTCTATCCCCGCTTTCACTAGCTTGTTTTCTACTTCTGCTCTCGAATACTCCTTTTATTTCTCCTATCATTATTTCCATCTTTCTATTTACACTTTGTTCTCCCATTTTAGTACTTCCGTCCTTTTCCTTCAAATGTTCTTTTCTGTTTATTAAACAATCTCATCCTGCTCTTTTTATCTCTACCTTCTTTTCAGCTATATTATTAATACTCCCTTCTTCCTCTAACGTCACTGTTCTGGGAAAGTGATCTAAATATATATAATCCCCTACATCTAGTTTCTTGAACTTTTCTCTTACCTCTTCGTCAACTACTACATAATCACGGTTCCCTTTCCTCCTCCTGAGCGTGATTATGCTCCTTCCTCAACCCTCTCTTTTAGTAATGCTGTTCGATACGAGACTGTCTCGACATCGTATCGAAAAATCTCGGTTTTTATCGTATCGTTTTGGTATCGGAAAACCGATATATCGATATGATCGTCTCGGAATTTTGAGACTAGACAGCCAGAGGGTGGTTTCCTATGGAACAGCAGTAGATAGGAAACGGCGACGAGTTTCAAAAAACCTGAGTACCATGAACCTGTCCTTGTAATTTGAAATTCTGAACATTCAAATAAACGAAATCTATTTTCCCAACTCTATTATATCTAGAAATATTTTTTAACCGCACTTGAAAACTTCTAAAATTCCTACATATCTGTTACGTTCCGACTTTCATTAATTGGATCTAGTAGATTCCTTCTAGAGGACCAAAGTGACAATGAAATTTTTAACACTAACCCTTTTTTGTTATTGATTATTGTCAATTATCTGCTTCTTTAATCTTTATGAGTCCTATATTTACAAAAATTTCCTCTTCCGCTCTACAGCTTGATTTGGGATGTTCGGGATATTTGAATGAAAATCATTCTAAATCAACTAAATAGAATATACATAAGACCAATATGTTTATTATAACACAAATAAATTCTTATATATGTGAAACAATACTACGTTACCAATTTTGCGTTGTAATCCTTAGTTTTCTATCCTATTCTACCATCCTCAATAGATGAGAACAGAGAAAGAAACAGAGGATATCACCGATCTATCTTTCTCTATTTTATTTATCGAAGACGGGCCACTTCAACTTTTCATTTTGGCTATTCTTGTCCTTACGCGTTTCCGCGCTCCCACATCGTCTGTACTTCAATAGTATAATTCACAACAGTTCTTAGTGAACTTTGAACCTAAATTGAAGGGGATACTTTTAAATCCTCCAACAATTTACTAATCTTTTCGTCAATTAGGCTATTTCGAATACTGTACAATAGTTGCTTTATTTCCGTATTGAGTTTCGCAATTAAAAAAATTATCTGGCGATTTCTCGCGTTACTCTTTAACATTTTCCACCTCTTTACACACTTCCTCTTAACTCACTTCACTTATTATTTTGTTTAGTCTGCGCACTATACCGATAATAGTGCGGGATTTCGCAGACTTCTCGTCGTCAAATTTCTACCACGTTACATGCACGTAACTGGACGTGCTGACGGCCATTTTCAAAATTATATTTTGATTCTTCACAATTCACAATTAAGACTTCACAATTCCTTGGCAGAGCTACAGTTGCCCCTGATATCAAATTCCGAGAGCTAACCCCTAGAGGTGGGAATTTATAAAGCGATTTTACGTCCGACCCACCAAACGAATTCGATAACAAAAGAAAACCCCGCGTACTTATTAATTTTTGCTAAAGTTCTGATGTTGAATCGAGTAGCGCCTCAGGACCGCGGGCGGGTGTCGTTAATCGCGAATCAATTAGAGGAGAGGTTCTCTTCGATACGAGAATCAATTTATCATTTACTCATCACGATCGTCAGGACGGATTTGGTTATTGGGTGGGGTGTTTTTCTTTAGAAAGAATTTCGAAAGAAGAGCGACTGCAGAAACTTTATTGAGAAATAAAGCTGAATTGTTGATTTGTAACAATTTTCATTGCAAAATGGTCGCTCTGTGCCTATGTAGGAATATTAAGAGTTTCCTGAGTATGAGGGCATTCCTCTATGTTGGTTAATCATTTGCCTGCGAGGTCTGAGAGAATTTTAATTCTGAAATCCTGTTGAGCAATTACGAATTCCTAAATAGCTTTGAAATTGTTTTACAGGAAGGCGTTTTGTAACGGGGACCTCCTTCTGACCGTGATGTGCACATCACAATTTTTCTGCATCTTTATTCCTTAAGATTCTGTAAAAGATTTGATTTGAAAAAAATTAGCAAGGTGAATGAAGCAGATATAGGGAGGAGGAAAAGGAAGGTTAAAAAATATTGGAGAAGCAAATGTGGTTATTGAATACGCTGGTATGGAGGGTATACCTGGTATGCAGCAGATATATGGGAATGGAAGAAAAGGAAAGAGATTGAGCATACACAAGAAAGGTATACAAGGTGGACGCTAGGTGTGGACTGTAGGAGGCCTGGATATACAGTGAGAGAAGAGTACTAGAGCGCGAAAGAGGTCATAAAAGTTTGAGACGAAGCTAAGGGAGGCAAAGGGAGGGGAGTTACCGAAAAAGTGTTTGAACGTGTTAGAAGAAAGTAGAGGGAGGGCGATGGAATTAACTGGATGTGAAGAAGGAAGGAAGAACTTCTTTAGTGCTAGACACATAGGGGAGCGCAATAAATTATGAGGAATTGGAGAAAATGGGAAAGACAATTAATAGAAAGATGGGGGATTATTGAGGAGTCAAAAAATAATAAACGGTATAAGATGATAAGCAGGGAAGGACTACCAAAATATTTAGAAAAGGGACGGGGAGGAAAAAGATGAACCAGAGTAGCAACATTTAAATTGGAAAATGAGGTAAGGGAAGAGATACATTGGGAAAAGAAATAGAACAGAAAGTGCAGAATCCGATAGTGGAAAGATAAGACACGGAAACATGTATGGGAAGGATCCAGGAGAGGAATGGAAGAAAAAGGAAGCTAGCAAGAGAATGTAATAAAGATTTTTATAAAGGGTAGATTGGGTGAGGAGTGGATGAAGGACCTGAAGGGGTCAGAGGAGCGAAGGAGGAAGAAAGAAAGATTGGATGTAAAAACAATGCTAAAATAGAAAAATAAGAGAAATGAAAGAAAAAGGACGATAAAATAAAGAAAACCAGGCTGCTCTGAAGAAACGAAAATCAAATAAACTAGTAGTGTTGATGAAAATTGTAGATGCTGCTGAAAAATCCATGATCCCTAGTAATGATGCACAGACCACCATCAAAGCTGCTGTAGAGGGTGTTCGCATCTACCTCGTATTCTACCTATACCCTGAAAACATGGTCGGTTTTTACTACTGATTCCAATTTTCATTGAGCTTTGTCAATCTTTTGTCTTAATCAAAATAATGCACCCAGTATTTTGTTAAGTAAAAATAAGCTTTCTGAAGCTCGAAAAATGTGTACCTGTTTCTTTGATTTATTTTCTTCAAAAGAAGGATTTGTCTACTCGAGTTGTGTAAATATTTCAAGTAATATGTATTATGATCAGAGAATAACAGAAATTTTCAACGATACTACTATGCTTTCTCTTTTCTCAGCATTAGCGATATACGTCGATACGAGAAATTCAACGGTTTCGTTCGACGTCGTTCGTTATCAGCCCCTTTTTTTCGAACGATCATCTCATGTATTCATTTGCTAAATTTCGAATCGTATCGTCTCATTTTTTGAACAACATCGAACGAGGTCCTAGAAAATGATCGAGAAACGTCACTTGTGACAGCCTTTTTGTGACAGAGCTCTGCTGCTAAAGATTATTTGGATTTAACGTTTAATTCAACGCTAAATCTGTTTATCTTGAATTTTTAATTTAACTTAACGATTAAACACAATCTGGAGAAGGATGGCAGAAGATACAAGCTATGCAGGGAAAAGAAAATCTACGGGGTAGATACCTAATTTTAAATAATAAACAATAATAAAAAATAATACAAATACTAATAATAATAACACATTAGTAAAATCTAAAATTAGAAACTTGTTTAAAAAATGAAAATTATAATTCAAAATTCATTTAAGATATATTTTAATATATTATATAATTTAATCTTCTTAGTAATGAACTGATGATTGATCAAGATTCATCTGAATCGAAATCAGTGACAAAAAGAAGGAGAAAGGAAGTTCTAGGAAGTATTTTTGAATGCGGATACACGAATAAAAAGAAGTTCGCGAAATGTACGGCTTGCTCTGCACAAAAGTTGGAAATTATAATAAAAATAATGGATGGAAATACAACTGGATCTACCCGAAATTTAAAAAAATTCCACGTTGAGGAATACAAGAAAGCCTTTTCTGATAGTGCAGACCAGCACTATACAGTAAATCGAAGAAAATATTACTAATATGAAAAAAGGATATTTAGTCTCTCAGGATGAAAAATGTTACTTTTTCTAAATTTAACAACAAAATAAAATTACATTTAGACCGAATTCACTTCAAGTCGGGCAGGCTGTGAAGCGTGAATGCTGAAGTCACGAAATCGTTTCGAGACATAATATTTTGTTGTGCCACTTGAAAAATTATAAAAAAAAGTTTCCTAGACCTTTTCTTTATCTTGCCTCTTTTCAAAATGTTTGCTAAAGTATTAATAGAATCGGCTATAATTGTATTTTTCTTAATTAGATTAAATTAAAACAATTAAAACAATTTAATTGTTTATGTTAATACTCATAAGTTAGTCAAAACATTTTTTTGCTTAAACGGCAAAATGTGAGTCAACTAAAATCCCCCAAAAAACAACATAGAGAAACAACATATTTTGTCTTGAATATCTGCCGAAATGTTTCTTTGATGATGATGTAGCCCAATAATCTTCTGCCTATTTGAAGGAAAATGCGAATCTTCCACAAACAATGCCCTGAGATCAATGATTTCCTCAACTTTCAAGAATATGCAAGAAGCCGTAATCAAAAAGTTGCAAAAAAATGTAACAAAGATATCTTTCACTGTAGATAGTTGGACCTCTGTATAAAAATATGTTTGAAATAAACTGTTTTTCATAGAAAATATAAAATCTAGAAAATACCAAACTTCAAAGTCTTTGCAGATTTTCTTAATTTAAAGAAAAATTTCATGAAATTTCTTTAGTCTATCAGTCTGATATATTTTATGAAACAAAGTTGTATATTTTTTGTATTGCTCAGGTATGAAGGTAAAAGTCAGCTTTAACCTTGAAAAAAGCCTTTCTACGTCCATCAACTTATTTTCTACTTATATTCATTTAAATATAGCAATAATAAAAATTTTGGAAACGAGCTTCTCGGTTGCTCGGCCAGATCGATCGATTTGACGAGAAGTGAGCCGGACGTGTTTCGAGCCTCTCGGGAATCCAATAAATCTTATTAGCGGGAAATGTGATAAATATGTGTGCATCTTTTTTTGAAGTAAAACGCGGATATATACTTTAGATGAATGTTCTATTTATTGGTCTCGTGCATACTTGACTCAGGATCACTGCTCATTTTAAATTTCATCAGTGTGGTAAGTGCAAGTGCTTTGAGTTGATGCGTGACAGAATTTTCTTGCCTAACTGGAACCGGCTTGTTTACTATTGACAATTGTGAACTTTACGGGTCAAAATGTCACAACTCGACGAGAATCTCACAGATAGAGAACTATTACTTAAAATTAGCTCGGACACAACAGAGACCAAAGCTGAAATAAAATCATTAAAAGCATCGTACTCTGGTCTCAAAAGTGATGTAGAAGAAATTAAGAAGGACCAGGAAGGGCTAAAGGAGGAAAATGCAAACCTCCAAGAAAAAGTAATGCAGCTGGAAAGAGCGGTGGAAACAATTCGAAAATCATCGAGACCCAAAAACCTACTGATTTTCAGAATGAAAGATACCTCCGAGACTAACAAAAATTTGTATCTATCAACTCTCTCTATTTTCAAGAAGTTAAACGTACAAATTCCGGATCATAATATAGAAGCGATTTACTGATTGGGCAAGGTTACAGGTAACCGTCCAGTAATTGTCCGATTCACGTCCCCCAGATGGAAATCTCTCCTCTTTGATAAACTAGATGAGTTGGGAAAAATGGAATTAGCAATTTCAAACGACTTTACAAAAGAAGAACGGGACACCAGGCGAAATCTCATACCATTTCGAAACAAACTACGAGACCAGGGGCGGTTCGTGCAACTTGAAGAAAAGGGCCTAGTCGTGAACATTCGTTTTTACACTCTGGAAGAGCTTCAATCAAACCCAGGTGGGCTGTTCACAGCAGATGGTGAACTTTCGGACAATGAGGAATATGTTACAGATGATAATCAATCAAATAGCAGCTACGAAGATAAACTAACAACTGAAAAGACACCGGAACGTCAAAAGCTACACAACCAAATAAGTGGAAAGATAAAATCAGTAAAACGCAAAGGACGTCCCCCGCTTAACAAAAAAAAAATCAGGACACTAAGGAAACTATCCCTATCACGGATTATTTAACACCCAGAAATGAGCGCAACACACGTAGAACTTCCCAGCTTAAAGTATAGCAGCCAATAACAGAGAAACAAACGCAACGGGATACGGCCCTGATTCCCAGTCTTCAGAAACAACAACAGCGTTCGTCACTAAACTCTTCTAGAAACAGTATAAGTAACTCTGCTAAAATATACTTTTGGAATTAGCACGGTTTCACAAATGTTAATGATATTTCAAAGAAAATTCTAGATTCAGATATTTTATGCATTTGTGAGACCTGGTTTCTGTCTCCACCTAGACTGCTCCCACGATGGCTGGATGATTTTGAAATTATTTATAGTAAGGTGCATAAAGATTCAGAAAGGGGTAGGGCTAAGGGCGGGCTAGCAATAATTTTTAAAAAGAACATTTACACCCATACAACTCTTTTTCAGACGGAAACTTCCTCTTTGTCAAATTTCAAGTTCAATGTACGACATTTATTGTTGGTCTAGTTTATGTTAATCCATCCTATTTTAATGAACTAATTATGAACTGGTTAAATGACGTACTATTACAGCTTAAGCAGAGTGATGGTAACTGTCCAGTAGGGTGGTCCAAAAAATTTTTTTTCGAATGTTTATGGGGACACCCCCAAAATTTGTTCGTATCCGCACAAAAATAAATGCGTTTTTTTTTGTTTTGAAAAAAAAATAATATTTAGGGGTGGCGCAAGCCCCATGAAGTTTAACATGTATTTCCCATAAGAAAAAAAGACGTTTTTGTAAATCTTATTCAGAATCCTCAATATTATCTCAATCGAGTTGAAACTCAACATTTCTCTTTACAATTAGCCATAGAATACGAATAAAATATCACTTTTCAAATATCACCCCCATAAGTCTGTTTTATAGGGTCCCAAAGAAACCCCATAAGTGAAAAAATGGGTTTTGTGAGTTTTTGGCGCTAATTATGATTTTTTTGCGGTTTTTTTTAATGCGAATTGTTTCTAATACATGAAATATGACTTCATACTGAAAATTATATATTTTAATGAATTGTTTAAACAATTTATTATTGTTTTTAGCAATTTTCTCATAGAATGTAGTTAGAAAGACGCGGTTTTTTCACAAATTTTCCATTTGTTGTCCAATTTTCAATTAGAGGGAAGTGATGTTTCATCAATGTTAACAATAGTGATTGTTTAAAAAATTTATTATAATTATAAATAATATTATACTTGAATAATATAACACTCCATAACACAACACCGCCCAAACCAACGCATCAAACAACCAAACCCTCATTCTCCAATCGTCCTTGAACCTTCTCTTTCCTATACCCCATACCTGGCCCATTACTTTACTCGCACTTTCGATTCTTTTTCTCACCTGCAAATCGTTTCCCCCTCCTGACTCAAACCAAAAACCTAGGTAACAGAACTCCTCCACAATTTCCACTGTTTGTCCGTTCATCTTCCAAACGTAACCTATTTTGGTCTTTTTATTTCTGAAGCACATCACCTTGGTCTTCCCTACGTTCACCGTCAGTTCTTTTGTTCCCACGTACTCTTCGAAAATTCTTATCATTAGGTTCATCCCCTTCTCATCGTCTGCTATTAGAACTACGTCGTCCGCGTATGCTAGGGAGTACAGTTTGCTATTACCCAGGATCGTCCCCCCTTTCCCTTTCTCCTTTAGCTTCTCCTCTAGGTCTGCCAGCAGCAGATTAAAAAGTAGTGGACTCAACGGGCATCCTTGCCTTAGACCTCTTCCTGTCCAGAAAACCTCCCCTTTTTCTCCGCGTATCTTCACCCTAATCCTGGTTTCAGTAAAAATTTCCTTTATCCTCTCCACCAGCCCTTCTTCTATGCCCCTTTCTTTCATTGCCTGCCATAGCACTTTTCTATTCACTGAGTCAAAAGCTGCTTTGAAATCTACAAACAAAGCGACTAATTTCCCTCTTTTTCTCCCTAAGTTTCTGTTAACCAAGTAGTTGAGTACGTAAATGTTGTCTATTGTCCCCATCCCTTTTCTAAATCCCGTCTGGTTGTGTGGGATACTTTGCTTCTCTTCTATCTGGTTCTCTAACCTTTTTCTTAAAATTTCTGTGTATATTTTATAGCCCCCTTGCATGAGAGTGATCCCTCTGTACTCTTCTACCTTCTTACCCTCCCCTTTCTTAACAAGCGGTACTACCAGTCCTGTCATCCACTCCTCCGGCCACCCTTCTCCTTTCCATACCTTGTTGCATATCCTCCACATCACTTCCCTAATCCCTTCTCCTCCATACTTTATCGCTTCGTTCTCTATACCATCCTCTCCTGTGGCCTTGTTTCTTTTCAGTCTATCTATCGCCTCACTCACTTCTTCTCTTGTTATTTCGTTCGCTTCCTCCATTTCTCCCTGGACTGTCTTTCTATTTTCCCCTTTGATCCTATTTTGTTCTCCTCCTAGCAGACCCTTAAAATAATCCGTCCATTCATCCATTTCTATTTCTTCATTCACGCCCTTCCTTCCTCCTCTTTCCCTGTTTATCACATCCCAGACCCTACCTTCTTTGATTGCTTTTTCGACTTCTTCCTTGTATTTCTCCTTTCCCCTTTGCTTTTTCCCTTCCAGCATCTTCTCATGTTCTCTTTTTCTCCTGTTGTACTTCGCCTTCTCTATTTCTCCTTTCCTCCATTTTCTTACAGACTCTTTCATTCTCTCCTTACTCTCCCTGCATTCCTCATCCCACCAGCCTCTCTTTCCGTCTTCTCTTCCTTCTTTTGTACCTATCTCATCCTTCACCTTCTCAATCGACCCTTTCAACCTTTTAATTAACGAGTCTACTCCCTCCTCCTTTTCATATCCAACATTCTCCTTTTCCATCTTCTGTTCAAACACTTTTAATTTATCTACCCCCCAGACTCCCATTTTCGTATTCCTTTCCCCCACTCTTTCCTTTCTCCCTCTGCCACGCTTATGGACGCCACCTTTCAGTGTAGCTATTACTGGGAAGTGTTCTGACCCTATCTCATTCCCTACATTCATACTGCATATCATATTACTCATTCTTTCTTCCACCAAGATGTAGTCTATTAGTGTTTCTCCCTTACCTATATATGTAATCTCTCCTTTCTCATCTCCTTTCATGTTGCCATTACATATAAACCATCCGGTTTCTCCTATTATGTCTAGTAACCTCCTCCCCTCCCGGTCTATCTCCCTATGTTTGGAGATCCTTATATATGCCTCCTTTTCTTCATCCCAAGTCCCTCCCCCTTGCTCGCCAGTCCAGGCGTTTAAGTCACCTCCTATCAAAACCAATTCTTCCTTCTTTTCCTCCATCCACCTCCTTATTACTCTCCAACCTTCCTCTTCCCCTCTTCTTCTATATACACAAACCACCACTATTTTGACTTTCCCTATTATAATCCTTCTTACCATTGTTCCCTCCTTTTCTTCCCTATCCTGCTCTGTTTTACCTTTTACTGCCAATTCTTTTCTCACCCCTGCTACCATGCCGCCCATTCCTCTACCTTTAACGTGTTCCTTTCTTGCTTCTTGCATTGTCCACACATACCCTTTAGGTAACAACCTTTTCATCCCCTTCCAATCCTTCTCATCCGCCCAGGTTTCACTCATCATAATCACATCCCACTTTTCTAACTCCCGCCAGAAACCTTCATTCTTGTTCTTGAAGCCTGACACATTCCAGAAAGCTATTTTCACTTTTTTCTCCTCCCTTCCCTCCCCTATCCTCCTTACTTCTCTTCCGCCTTGCTTTTTGGAAACCCCTCCGTTTGCTCTCTAGCCTCTTTTGTCTCTTCCTTTCTTCTACCTTTCTCAACTCTTTTTCCCTTTTTCCTTATTTCTTCTACCTCCTCGTCCCAGACCCACTCCTCCCCATTTATCCATAGTCTGTCTCGCCCTATCCATACCATGCATCCCTTTTTCCTCTCTATCCATGCTCTCTGTTCTATTTGCCATCTCCTTTTCCTCTCCCTCCAAGTCAAATCCTCTTCAATTCTCTCCCTTCTTCCTTTCAATAATTTTTTGTTCTCCATAATTTTCTTTTTCTCCTCCTCACTCCCTACTTTTACTACAAACATTCCTTCTTTTCCTTCCTTCGTCATTCCTAATCTCTTAACTCCTTCTACCCTTACCCGAATTCCAATATCTCTCAGCAGATTTTTGATTTCAATTTCCCCTGTTTCACTCTCTATTTTCAATCCCTTGACTACTATGTTATTTTTTCTCTTCGCTCTTTCTTCCCCTTCCAACCTTCTTTCAATCTCACTCAGTCTCTTCTTCAATCTTTCATTCTCATTTTGCCCGTTATCACTCCCTTCTACTCTTCCTGCACTCTCTGTTTCCTTCCCCATATGCTCATTCCTAACTTCCAATTTGCTTACCCGTTCTTCCAGTTGTTTTATCTCCCTATTTGTCTGCTCGTCAATCTCTCTCTGTCTATTCTCTATGGCCTCTAATTTACCCCATACCTTGTCTTTCTCCTCTTTCCAGAGTTTATCCCACTCTTCCCACTTTTCTCTTACTTTTCTCACTTCCCCCCTAACTTCTTTCCCCTGCCTATTCATATCTTCCAGACCTTTCCTTGTTTCCTCTCTAAATCCTTTTATGAGGGCTGCTAGCTTCTCAAACATCCCCCCATCCCGCCTATCTCTGTCTGGAGTTTTTCGTTTAATCTTCACTTTCTTGTTATCCTTGTCCCTTTCGGGATCATCTTCCCCTTCCTCTCTTTTTCTCTTATCTTCCCCTTCACTGCTAGTCGCGCTCACCTTTTTTTGCCATTCGTCCAGACTCCTATTAGAGCCTGCGCTACCTAGCCTGTTGAGGCGCTGTAAATTCGACGGTCTCCCTCGTTTCTGGCTCGTGCCTGAACCCCTTCTCTCAGTTGATCCGACCCTGGTCGGTGTTTCGAATGTCTCGTCATCGCTACTGTCATATTCTCCCTTCTCCCCACTTATCGCGCTCAAAACCTCGTCCGCTCTTGTTTCTTCCTCTCCCTGCCCTCTGGCGCCCGTTTGCGGACTTCTTACCGTCGGCATCCCAGCATCCAACCTTACCCACTGTTCCACGACGCTACCCTCTCTTCACCTGCCTACCTCTTGCCACCCCTGCCCGACAACCACTTTCCACACCTAACCTCAAAACAAAATTTGCACGTTTCAACTTTCCTTTCTCACAACTTATTTCCACCCTTTACACACTTGTCTTCACTCACCCTTCTTCCCTTACTCCTGCTCTCCGCACTCACTGCCCTTTCTGCACCCACACACGCTGATTCCCTTCACCAAAGCCAAAAAACGCAACACTTGACACAAACGAGTTCTCTCACGATCGGTACCGAAAACGGAAGCCATTATTCAAATATAATATTATTAATAATTAAAATAAATTGTTTAAACAATTATTTTGTTAACTTGAATTCATTATTAATTCACTCCAAATGGAAATTAAACAAAAAGCCAGAAATTTAAAAAAAACCGCATCTTTCTAGCATTATTCAATTATAATATTATTACTAAGTATAATAAATTGTTTAAACAATTATTTTGTTAACTTGAATTCATTATTACTTCACTCCGAATGAAAAGTGGACAAAAACCCAGAAATTTAAAAAAAACCGCATCTTTTCAGCATTATTCAAATATAATATTTACAATTATAATAAATTGTTTAAACAATCACTATTGTTAACATTGATGAAATATCACTTTCCTCTAATTGAAAATTGGACAACAAATGGAAAATTTGTGAAAAAACCGCGTCTTTCTAACTACATTCTATGAGAAAATTGCTAAAAACAATAATAAATTGTTTAAACAATTCATTGAAATATATATTTTTCAGTATAAAGTCATATTTTATGTATGAGAAACAATTCGCATTAAAAAAAAACCGCAAAAAAATCATAATTAGCGCCAAAAACTCGCAGAACCCATTTTTTCACTTATGGGGTTTCTTTGGGACCCTATAAAACAGACTTATGAGGGTGATATTTGAAAAGTGATATTTTATTCGTATTTTATGGCTAATTGTGAAGAGAAATGTTGAGTTTCAACTCCATTGAGATAATATTGAGGATTCTGAATAAGATTTACAAAAACGTCTTTTTTTCTTATGGGTAATACATGTTAAACTTCATGGGGCTTGCGCCACCCGTAAATATCATTTTTTTTCAAAACAAAAGAAACGCATTTATTTTTGTGCGGATTCGAACAAATTTGGGGGGTGTCCCGATAAAAATTCGAAAAAAAAATTTTCTAATGCATTTTTGGACCACCCTACTGTCCAGTCATCTTGGGAGGAGACTTTAATTGCAGAATTGGCGCGCTCGGTCAGGTGGATAATTTAAGTATACCCGGTTCATACCACCGTGTTTATTCAGAGCGAACTTCACAAGATAAAGTTGTAAACAGAAACGGTAGGAATTTAATCGAACTTTTAGAAAGTTACGGCTATATGGTTTTAAACGGCAGAACTGAACAAGACTACCCGGCTCAATTTACATTCTTAGGAGCGCTGGGTAACTCTGTGATTGATTTATGTTTTTTAAGCTTCATTTCGTACATCTAGCATTAAACTTTAAGGCGTACTATATTGTGACAAATTCTGATAATATGCCGATTGTTTTGGAATTTTCTATTAAGAGGAAGAGGGAAAGCGACACAGTCTCATGTGAAGCCAAGATTTCTTCTTCTTCAAAATGGAAACAGGAAAATGCCAATAGCTTTCAAAACTTTATGTACTATGCCAGTTTGGTTAAACTGTCAAAAAATAATAGTGTAACCTTTTTAAATGATAATTTAACCTCTAGCATTAAAGAGGCATCTGAAAAGTCAAAAATGACACATGAACATTATTCAAAACAAGATAAGGGAGGCAAACCTTGGTTTGACGCCGAATGTAACCACCTAAAGAGGGAACTCAGGGCTGGTCTTAGAAAATGTAGGAGATCGGACTTTGCTTATAATGATAATATAAATTTCAAAATATTAAAAAGAAGATACAATCAAATGCTGTCAAAAAAAAAACAAAAAAAAACAGTATGACTCTTCAATTTTGGATACCTTAGCTTCCTGCAAAAATTCAAAAAACTTCTGGAATGCACTTAATAAATTTAGATTCCGTCCATCTTCTAGTAATTGCATTAGCTACTTATTGATGCTAGAGACCCAATATTAGATATAGAAATTTCCAGCCCCGAGCTCTCTCAAAGTCTGTCAAAATGTAAAAATGGGAAAGCCCCAGGCCTTTATGTTACTTAAAAAAGGTAGACATTAGGCAGGGCGTTCTGCAAGAAGAGATTCCGAGCCCGCTCCTATTTTCTCTGTATATGTCAGATATAGAGGAATATCTCATAAAGAACGGAGTCAGAGGGGTTTCCATAATCAACTCACTGTGAGAAGTCTTACTACTCGCATATGCGGAAGATTTAGTGATTCTAGCAGACTCTCTAATCGGCTTACAACGAATACTTAGTTTTTTATATGTCTGTTGTACTGAAAACAGTCTTTTTGTAAATGAAGAAAAAACGAAAATCATGATTTTCCAAAAGGGACGACGAAGAAACTACCCCAATTTTAAATACGCAGGAAAGACTATCGAAGTTGTGACGGGCTTTAAATATCTGGGAATTTCTTTTGCAAATTCGGGACTATTTGCAACCGCAGCAAGCGAAGCCCTAAACTCTTGTAATTCAGCTATGGGGACAGTTTTCTCCATTTTATCAGCCTCTAAATCCGACTCGTGGTATACGAAAGACACACTTTTCCACAGTATAGCACTTAGCACATTACTATACAGCTCGGAATTATGGGGTTTGCGATACTGTCCCGTACTGGAGAAGGCCCAATCAAAGTTTTATAAAAAAGTCCTGGGGCTCCCAACATGCGCTCCAAGTTACACTGTGAGAACTGAAATAGGAAAGGTACCATTATCTTATTTGATTTTCAAGGCAGCTCTCTCCTTATTAGAGAAAATCCTCGCTATGTCGAATCACAGATTACCTAAGATTTGCTTCCAAAGATTAAAACAATTCGCATCGAACCCATCATCTTGCCCCAAATACAACTGGTCACTTCAAATCAAGCACTTTCTTGCGGAATGCGGCTTGGAGGGCATGTGGGAACATCTGGACCTGGAAAGCCTTAGGCAGAACAAGGACCGTATCCTTTACTCCTACGAAAACTCTTTGAGAAGCACCGATAGAGAAAGAACTATAGAGTCTGGCTGCCTGCAGATCTACCCGCAGTTATCACTGGAGCATGGGAATGAACCGTATTTAAATTTGAGACTCCCTCTAACAATATTACGTATGTATGCTCAGACTAGATTTTTTAGGACACATCCCTATAGAATAATCTTCAATTCAACAAGATATGTTTTTAACCCCAACATCATGTGCTCATGTTGTAATATGCAGCTACAGGAAGATTCCGTTCACATTTTAATAGTCTGCCCTGCTTACGGAGATTTAAGAAGTAAATTTCTTGCTACAAATTTGTTAAATAGAACTCCCAGAGACATGTGGTTAGATCTGCTGGCATCGGGACAGGCTATGATAGTGAAGAAAGTAGTTTATTTTATCATTAATATGTACTAAAGCTGCGGTCTCTTCTAATGAGAGGACTTCACGTGTAAAATTTGGATTGTCTTCTCTTTTATAATGTTATTGGCGGAGCAACACAATATTTTATAACATTGACAATAATTTTTAAGTTATGTATCCTTGCACGGATCTTCTTTGTATGGGTTTTTAAACCTTGAAAAAATAAATATTCATTCATTCATTCAATCGGACGCTATGAGATGGCAGCTCGATTGTCAAGGCGATAAACAAAAATATTTTCGGTCGTTTCTCGGATAGTGTCGCTCGAATGAATCACTACAGCATCACCATTCATTGTGCTTGAAATATTTTGAAAATTTGTATTTAATCTGTGATAATGAAAATATATTTTCTGTAGATGAAGTTATTCATAGATGAAAAAATAAGATAAGACAATGTATATCGTTCGGTCTTTATTTGCTGAACACAAGATTGTTATCAGTTTTTCTTGAAAATTTGTTCTAGATAAATCTAAGGCTTGTAAATCAAGAGCTTATGTTGCAGACGAAAGGGAAAACATATTGCTTTCTGTAGCTTTTTATACGTGAGCTCAAAGCTAAAATTCTCTTTCTTGTAATGTTTTTTATAGATTTTGATGTGCTCGATACGAGGCTTTTATTGGGTTTTCTTGGAAACCTCGAGAACATTCTTTTATTTGAACTTGAAACTATTTTGTAGTTTCCTGTAGATTTTTACGTCCTGAGGCCGGGAAAAAATATATTTATGGCTGAAGTGATTATGTAGAAAAAAAAATGAAACGAAGCAAATGTTTTTCATGAATTTATATGTTTCAAGCACGAAGCTGTTATTAATTTTCATTGAATAAAAATATAAAATTTTATATATAGACTCTGTTATTTGAAATGTTCGATTATTTACTTTTGGTCCTTTTGGTAGGTCAATGTGATTTCAAAGGGGTTAGGAAGAGCTCATGTAGCTAAAAAAATATCCATATTCGATAGTTGAATATCAGCCGATGCATATTTTACAAAACTTGGTTAAACTATGAAGAATTGACATTCTTGTCCTTACCTGAACACTTACTCTGATAATAAAATTATTGAATTTTTTAAAGATTATTTTTAGGCTACTTTTTCTAGTTCTGCCTTAAAATACGAGTGTCACATAATGAAAAAAAACTTCAGGGACATATTTTGAAGCATAATTAAGCATATTTATAAGTTAAATATTTATCTCTATTCATCATTTTCAGATTCCTCAACTTCACATCAACATTTCCCTGATGTAATTGAGATAATTATAATTCTTTACATGATTATTTTATATCATTAATTTAATTTATTGATGTATGTATTGCTTATTTTTACAAATTAGGTTGTTCTTAAAATAATTCTCTTTTTTCTATAAATCGAGGACTTGGTTCTTTAAAACAATTGAAATATTTTTAACTTCGTTATATGCTTATTCTGAATAAAACATCGCATCTTCAAATTTATTTTTAGAATAGAAAAATTTATTCCTCACAAAAGAGTTCGCAGTATATTTCGAATTGATTAACAAAGACAGTTAAGCCTATAAATGAAAAATCGATAAGGATGTGCATTCGTTAAAAACTTTTTTTTACATAAATAACCATTTTTTGCAATTTCAAAAATACGACAGCAAGGAGTCTTTGGCAAGACATTTTGAGTTGATTCCACCAAAAAATTAAGTCTATTCATAAAGAAATGGTGAAAATGTGCATCTGTTCATAAAAATGGTTTCTATTGCATAATTTTTTGCAATTTGGAAAATATTGCCTCACGCCGAGCACGCCTCTGCACCTTTTTTGGCTTGGTTGCAGGTGTCTCCCTGCTGCCTCCATTCCTTCTTTCTGGCGTGGACGTCGCAGGTGCTGCAGCAGTGCGGTTCCTCGGCTTCTTTGTCTTTTGTCTTGAGAGACTTGTCTCGACGGGGCTCAAAGAAGGCTCCCTCTCTCGCTTCCCAGAATGGGAAGTAAAAACCTCCACAGCTTCTTCAGTTTGTGTCCCTGTCTGACTCATATTCTTCTTCTTCTGTGCCTTTTCCTTGGCCTTCCTCATTTGTATGGCGGCAGATGCGCCAACTCCTCGTGGAACAAAAGCATATTGGTATTTCGCATAGATGTTTGTACTGGATAGTTTATCCACCACCTCCCTTGCAACTTTTACTCCTTCCCGGATGGGCAGCCACATTTTCCTCTTCTATATGCAGAAGAGTTCCATCTATAGGATGATTGTTCTTAACCTTTTGAAGAGCCTACTTTGCTCATCTATGTTTCGCTCCGCAATCGTGATGTCCCTCCTGGCCTCTATCTTTTCGCTCATATCGAGCTCCTCCGTCACGTTCAAAGGGCCTCCTAACTCCTCGCTGACGCTCCTGTCCAAGTACGATCGGTTCCCCACAAAATTCATGGAACCGGCACCGGCCAACGGGGATTGCACCCGATCGGAACCGGCGGTGAGATTTATACTCCCTTGGGATAGTGTGTTTTTTTCGTACCCACTCATGACTGTGATGACCCACTCATGATGATCAATTGCAATCGTATGCTATGTTTTAAAATTCTGAATCATTTTAATTAATTTCAACTAATTACATGAGCTAGTGAAGCCCCAACTTCACTAGAATATCTTAGTTACGTTAAAAATTATATTTTTGCTGCAATAGCAATAATACTTTATCAATAATACCTATACATATATTGGTAATCTAACAGATTATTTCTGATTATTTTGACTAGTTTTCCCTAGTAATAAAACCAAGAAACTTGATTACTTCGACTTTATTTTCTTGTTATTTCATCTAAACTGGTACCGCGTTATTCTGTAAGGGTCGTTCAATAAGTAAGGTAAATTACCCACTTCATGGTGCCAAAATGACCATTGTAGTATATAGGCAGTAAATAGCATTCTTTAAACTAACCTCTACCAATTTCAGTCAAAACTGACGCTTAGTTTGCGTTTGGCATACGTTTGAAGTGATCTTGTCAGTAGTTTCCGTAAAAAGGATTTTTCCTTTTCGGAAGGAGGATTTGTGGGAAATTGGGTTGAGCGCCAAATATGTGAGGGATGTCGCAAATGACGGGGATAGGTGTATTTTTAAACGTCGAGAGATAGGCGAAGTCAATTATGAATATTGGACTTAATGTAAGCTTATTATCTCCACTTACAATGATTGTTTTAACCTGCCGGCTTAAGCAATGTTGAATCTTGTCGATCTTAGATGCGAGGGCAGGTAACGGTGGTGCCGGATGACGTAATGGTGATCCAAAGGGGTGACTGGCGACCTATTCTGGTGAACTAGAATTCAATTTGATGGTATGATGGTCACATGGTTGATAAGTCATATAACTTTAACAAAATAGCGAAAAAAATGGAATTCTGTTTTTTTTCAATCCTCTACGCTATTCTGGCCGGATAAGAATTCACAGGCCGACCAAATTTGACAAAGGTCCGGGACCAGAGACCAGACCTAGTATACCCGAAGGCTTTTGCTGCGCTGAATCCGAATCCGACCTCAGAAAAATTCCAGCACCCTCAGTTTTCGCGATATTCTAACTTCAAAATGCGATCCCTACCTTTTTGATAGGATTTTTCATAGCCGAGATATGGCGGATTCAAATATGAAAAATTTCACTTTTCACGGATATCAATTTTACTAAAAAAATATTTGCCCAGGGAATGAAAGTAGCAAAACTATGTCTATCACAGCTTGCTACATGATCATATAACCCCAGACCCCCGATAAGCTGATTCCCTTAACCCTCGAGCCCGGTAACCTGCAAATCTATAACCTTAGACCCCTACAACCTGATTTCCTTAACCCATGAGCCCTGTCAACTGCGAGTCTGTAACCCCAGACCCCTAAAACCCAATTTCCTTGACCCCCCGGACCCCTAAAACCCGATTTTCTTAACCCCCCAGCTCGGTAACCTGCGAGCCTATAACCCGAGAACCCCACAACCGGATTTCCTCACCCCCCAAGTCCGGTAACCTGCGAGCCTATAACCCGAGAATCCCACAACCGGATTCCCCACCCCCCCAAGCCCGGTA
>CAKNXH010002191.1:183556-227611 GCA_932178445.1 Andricus quercusramuli | reverse complement strand
GCTCGCAGGTTACCGGGCTTGGGGGTTGAGGAAATCGGGTTGTGGGGCAATTAGGTTATAGATTTGTTACAGACATAGTTTTGCTACTTTCATTCCCTGGGCAAATATTTTTGTAGTAAAATTGATATCCGTGAAAAGTGAGATTTTTCATATTTGAATAACGGGTTTTTGACCCTTTCAGGTTAGAATATCTCGAAAACTGAGGGTGCTGGAATTTTTCTGAGGTCGGATTCGGATTCAGCGCCGCAAAAGCGTACTTCCTCACTGTACAAGTGTGAATCTAGGTACACTTGAAAACATTTTTACCTTATTTAGATACCGAAAATTTATTTTGTTGTGAAATGAAGAGCAATATATCACTTTTAGATATTTTATTGTAATCCAAAATCAATAAAAATGATTTTAATATCGACATTCTGCATATATTATTGGTGTGACATATTCAACATCCATTATTCTTCACGTATATGAGACATTTCATGGTCAAAAGCTATTTTTGACCATGATTTTCTATAGACTTTTATTTGCGAAACGCTAGGTTTTTATCAGTTTTTCTTCAAAACTTCGGGAACAGTTTTACTTGAAATTGAAGATGATTCATAGATGAAGCTAAGGTTATTTAGTCGAACGCTTATGCTGGCGACGAAAGTTAAAAACATGTTTTTTGTATATTTCCTTGCAAACATGAGGAACACTGCTTTATTTGAAGTCCGAGACATTTTATGGATAAAGCCAATGCTATCATTTCAAGAGTCTGCGGTGTGAAGAATTAAACAGGGATCATACTCGGTCCACTTTTTTACCTGGTCCCCTTTTCTCCCCTTCAATTTGTTAAATAAAACCAAAATATTAAGTCTTATCAGAAAATGATTCAGGAAAAAATAATGTCTTTGAAAAAGCTGAAATTCTTCCTTTAGAATTGTCTACTTATCAGTCGTCGTTTGGCTTAAAATCAGAATCCTCGATTATTCATTTGCGAAGAATGAAATCAACAAAAAAACGAGTCCTATACAACAATTATAGAAAAAATGGTAGATGTTTTAAAAAGCTTCAATTCTTTTACCAAACCTTTTCCACACGTCTGTCGCCGTTTAGAGTAAAAATGGAATATTCGATTTTCGGATAGGGTTTTCGATTAATAAAACAGTAACCGGTGGTCAAGGAATGGTGGTTAAAGAACAGACAGACATCATCGCCAATACTTTATTTTTTTGCTTTAGGGGGTCTTAAAACGTGGCGATTTGTTAAAAGAATGAGGTGTGGAATTTCAGACAATTCGAATACTTTCTAAATCATAAATAATGATAATGTAAAAATGCAATAGTTGATATCACAAACAAAAATATCCACGAATTATTAAAATTTCTAACCAAAAACTAAATTTGGCTTCAAATAAAAAAAGTCGTCAAACAGAGCGATTAGCGGAACACATTAAAGTGATTTCTTTCATTTCAGTGCAGAGATTAATTTAGCTTATACTAAAATTTGTTTAGCAATCATTCAAAAAATAAGAGAAAAGATGTTTCGTGCAGGTGGAATCAAGAAGAAAGGAAGTGCTTTATGATTTTAATTATGCGATTCCAAAAACATTTCTACAGTTCGATTGAATATATAAATATATAAACCTAAATGGTTTGCCTAATTAAAGTCTGAAAAAATGTTTGAATATATATTTTTTTTAATTTCCAGACAAAAGTGCCTAATTACACTTATTCGGCGGTATATTTTTTTCTATACCAACCCCGTAAAAAGGAGAGCATCTAACAATTTTGTTTCGAATCATTTTGAAACCACAAAAAATTATGGCATTAAAGTGACTTCTTTGTGATGCAATTGATTCAATGGCATTGAATGTAGTTGAATGACCGTATCAGATTAATGCTATGCAATGATTGTTAACTTCATAATTTGGTTAGGCTCTTGAATAATAATTTTTTTAACTTATGTTTTTACACAGTAATCGTTTGTATCTGACCCTAAGAAAATATTTGGAACATCTGAGAGCTTTCTTGAACCTTTGACATTTTGAATTTTTTTTAAAGCTAGCTAAATAATTTAAGCAAACGCATAACTAGAAAACTTGCTAATGAAAAGGCGCTATTAGAAGAAAGAACTTTCTGAAATTGAAATAATGTTTTCGCATTGGTTTTATTTGCTAATCACGATTTTTTATCGGTTTTCTTGAAAAAATCAAATCATTAGGTCATACTGTAGACCAAAGTGAAAAACATGTTTTTTGTGGAATTTTAGATCGTTAGCACGAATTTGATATTATCTTTCCTATAAATCCTCAGGAAAAATATATACTTTTTAAAGCCAAAGTTATTTTACAAACAAAAAAATAAAATAAGGCAAAGCTTTCTATAGACATAAAGTGGAAGATATTACATAGATGAAGCTAATGCTAATTAATGAAGAGCTGATGCTGCAAATTGAAGTGAAAATATGTTGCTTTTTGTAGCTTTTTATACCCTGATCAGTAATCTGATATCTCTTCTTCTAGAAAAAATCCGAAAAAATATTTTTTTCTGAGGCTGATGTTATTTTATGAGTAAAAAAATAAAACCAAACATTGTTTTCTCCACCTTTTTATTAATTATTTCAAGAGGTCCTCAATATGAAAGAGAATAACATATGGATTGTTTTTTGTACATTTTTAAGCCCTGAGCTCGAATATGATATTTGTTTTCCTGTGAAACCTCACGAAAATAGTATTTTTATGGCTGTTATTAGTTACACTGAAAACGTCGAGAGCATTATCTTATTGGCTTCTTTTTCCCTGCAAAACAGCTTTATCTACAGAAAAAAAGCATTTCCTCGAGTTTTTGAAGAAAAATTAATAGCAGATTCGTGTTCAGCAGTTAAAAATCTACGAAAAAACAATACGTTACTCACATTCGTCACTAGGTTTCTCACTCGCACTCACGCTTTGCTATGTTTTGTATGTGTTTAAGCTTACCGTTTATAAAGGGAGAATTTTTTCAGCTCAATTAATTCCGCTGTGGTCGATTTGTGTCGAAGATTGTTAGTCATTTTGGACGAATAAAACCATTCAATTTTGTAATATATTCCTTTTAAAGCAGGAAAATCTTTCAATATGAACTGCAAAATTTTAGTTTTTTTCTTCATTTTCTGCATCATTTGGGGTAAGTTACACAAATGGTTTTAACTCAAAAATTATAATCTTGAATTATTTATACACACAATGTAACATTTTCTGTATCACATGCACGGAACAACTTATAATCCACTATTTATTTATTGTGTATTATTCCTTAGTATTGTTTACTGTTGATGGAACCTAGAAAGTTTTTATTTAGTACAGTAGATCCGTATCAATCATCAAACAGATCATCTAAGAAAAAATGCAATTCGTGAAGGAAAATTTATTCTTATATGATCGAGCTCTAAGCCTAATCAATAATGGGTATTATTTAGTGCGAAAATCTGTTCAATGACCAAATACAAATTGTTTTCGAGTTATCACAAAAGAAGTATTTTCAATACACACACACGCATCCGGACATTTTTCAGGTATCTGATTTTTGGATAGCTGAGGTCGAATTATGTCAATATATGTCAAAAAATTAATTTCTACAATTTTCGTCTTTACGAGACTTAATTTTCAAAATCTGTTGCAGGCATGCAAGGCCCGTTCTGTGAAGCTCCTTCGGGACCAACTGGTGGTTGTAAGTATATTTCTATATTACCCGAAAGTTTCTATATAGTCAGAAAAGTGTCCGACGTTGTGGTGTAGTAGGAGAAAGAGTTAATTCTGGTAACTAGCGATGATATCTTCTTTAAAGTTCTCTCCTTTGGAAACCACGACCTTCTTCCAATGATCTTTCCACTTTCACAAGCACTCATTAAAGTCAATTTTCGAAACTTCCAGCAACTGCTTCGTCGCATTTTATTTTATATACTCTGCTTCTTGAAATATTTTTTCTTCTAGAAGACATTTCAATTTTACAAACGGTTTGACTGTATTTTAATGTTCTTTTCCAAATTCATTTTCAGTGGTTTGAAGATTATTCCATATTCAATAAATTAGTTCCCAATTTCTTATAAGAAAGTTGTATTTTTAAGGGTTAAACTCGATAAGAGGAGCAATTACTTCTCAAAAGCTAAAGAAGGACGGTAAAAACCCAAAAAATAGTTATATCAAAATAAGTACTTCCCACGTAAAAAACTTCTGCGGAAAGTGTTCTGCGGATATCTTCAAGACATTCTTTGAATCTTTTCATGTCTTCGGAAGGGCATCAGTACGTCCTCAATGTGTCCGCCAAAAGACGCCTACTGGACAACTTTCTGACTTGTGTGCCCACTGGGCTGGATTTTACAGTATTTTAAAATCCTTGGGGCTGGTTCCTCAGAGACAGTACATTGAGATGATGCTCTAGGTGTAACAAAAACACATTTTCGCGAAAGTCATCTATCGTGTGCTTGAGGACACGATATTGAACCCATGGTCGAATGATTTTAGTACCTTAAGGATTTGAGAATGGATTCCTAAAAGACATGTGATTGAACTCATAGTCCAGGTGTCATAACCACATCTTCTTTGGGGAAGTCTGGTTTTTACAGTAAGTTAACGTCCCGGGAGTGGGATCCTCGAGGACACGGGATTGAACCCACAGAGGGACGCAATTCAGGAAACTGTTAAAACTGTACTTCCTTGATGAATATGTGTTTTTCACACTTGAGGCATTGGCTGGATTTCGTGTGCTCGAGGAACCCACTCTAGGGACCCTGATGTGATCTAAAAACCGGATTTTCCCAAATAAGATGTGTTTTTCTTTATACCTGGGGCATCGCATCAATCTAGTCTTTTTGAAGCACACACCCCCCAGGGACCTTAAAGTACTCTAAAAACCAGACTTCCCCGAGGATGTGTTTTTTACACCTGGGCATTGGCTCAATCTGGTGTCCTAGAGGAACCCACCCCAGGTACCTTAAATCAATGTAAAAACCGGAATTTCTCGAAGAAAATGTATTTTCTAGGCCTGGGGTATAGGCTGTATTTCATATGCTCAAGGAATCCACTCCAGAGACCCGCAATTACTCCAAAACCCAGACTTCTCCGAAGAAAATGTGTTCTTTAGACCTGGGTTATTGATTGAATCTAGTTTCCTCGAGGAATTCACCCAGAGACTTTCGAGCACTGTGAAAGCTAGAATACCGCGAATAAGATGTATTTTTACACCTGGAACATTGGCTGGATTTCATGTCCTCCAGGAAATCAACACAGGGATGTTAAAATACTTTAAAAACCAGACATTCTCAAAGATGCGTTTTTTACTCCAGGGGAATTGGTGTAATCTAGTGTCCTAGAGGAACCTACCCCCAGCGAACTTAAAATGCAGTAAAAACCAGCCTTCCCCGAAGAAGATGTGTTTTTTACACCTGGGGCATTGGCTGTATTTCATATCCTCAAAGAGCCCACTCGGTTCAATCTAGTCTTGTCAGAAAACACCCCCCAGGAACTTCAAAGCACTCTAAAAGCCATATTTCCCTGAATAGGTATTTTTTACACCTAGGGAATCGGTTCAATCTAGCGTTCTTGAAAAAAAAACACCCAAGGGACCTTCAAGTACTGCGAATGCCAGACTTACCCGAAGAAGATGAGATTTTTATACCTGGAGATTTGTTTTAATCTAGTCTCCTCGAGCTACCCACCCAATGGGTCTTAAACTACTGTAAAAGCCAGACTTTCCAGAAGAAGAGGTGTCTTCTGCAACTAGGGAATTTTTTCAAGCTAATCACCTCGATGAACATTCCCCCAGGGACATTAAGCTGCTACAAACGGTTTATATTTTTAGGATTGGATACAAGTACGCCTGGAGCCCTTTTTTCGAAAAATGGTCTTGTTATTGTTTTTCTTTTCTTAATTGAAAATATGCTGCATTCTATTTGCCCCAAAAATATGCAAGCACATCACCCGGCGCACAGTGAGTTTTTTTAACAATTTTTTTTGAAAATTCTGCTGACTGCTCAATTTTTGACCGATTCTAACAGATTTTTTTTCAAATACTCGTAGAGAATTATAATTTAATGTAGGACAGCTAATTTTTTAATTTTCTGCGAGAAACTAACCTAAAAAAATATGAACTTGCCAAGGTAGCTGAACCACGAAACTTCGAAACTTTTAAAACCATGAGATCGGTAATATCTTTACACATAAACCTCAAACTCACCAACCTTAAATCCACGAATCTCAAACCAACGAACCCGTAAACACACAAATCTCAAACGAACAAACCTCAAACCCACGAACCTCAAACCCACAAACCTCAAACCTCCAAACACGTAAACCCACAAACCTCAAATGCACAAACATCAAATCCACAAAGATAAATCCCCCTAGCCCATAAACCTACAATCCTCAAACTCACAAATCCATAAACCTAAAGTCCCAAACCCACAAACCTCAAACACATGAACCTACCTCCACAAGCCCACAAACACATAAACCTAAAACCACCACTTCAAAAGCCCACAAACAGCAAACTCACAAACCTCCAACCAACAAACCCACAAACTTCAAACCTACGAACCTCGAACCCACAAACCTCAAACCCACAAAAATTAAACCTCAAACCCGTAAGCCCACAAACCTCAGACCCCCAAAAATTATACCTCAAAGCCACAAACCTCAAACACATAAACCTAAAACCACAAATTTACAAACCTCAAACCCACAAACCTTAAAGCCCAAACCCAAAGACCCGTAAACCCCAAACCCATAAACATTAAACCCTGAACTCTAAACCCTAAAGATTGGTGGGTTTGTGGACTATTCTGCATGATGTACTCATATGGTGAGTTTCATGTACATGGGGTTTGATGTTTGTAGGCTTGCTCTTTGTAGGTTTGAGGTTTGTAGATTTGTGGTTTTAGGTTTATGTGTTGGAGGTTTGTGAGTTTGAGGTATAATTTTTGTGTGTTTGAGGTTAGTGGGTTCGAGATTCGTGGGTTTGAGGTTGGTGGGTTTACGGGTTTGGGGATTTGAGATTTGTGGGTTTGTGGGTTTGAGGTTTGTGGGTTTGAGGTATAATTTTCGTGGGCTTGAGTTTTGAGGATTGTGCGTTTGACGTTTGTGGGTTTATGGGTTTGGGGTTTTGAGATTCGTGGGTTTATTAGAATCGGTGAAAAATTGAGCAGTCAGCAGAATTTTGAAAAAAAAGTTGTAAAAAAACTCACTTTGCGGCGGGAGTGTACCCATGATGAACTAAATACAGGTTCTCCTCGTTCCAGGAAGGACGAACCTAGGGGGTATAATTGACTGCCTGTAACTCTGGCGGTAACATGCCTGACCCAACCTTTCTATTATTAGAGAATTAGAGCCGGTTGAGGAATCAAAAAATGATTAAAATAGTCAGGAATTGAATTTTAATAGGCTGCATTAGGTTCATTAGATAATGACGAGAAGATTAAGAAAAGAGGAAAAAAATCGGTTAATCTGTTCAATTTCAGTTGCGAGTTTTGGTAATTTTGCATTATCTTTAAGATTTCCATGATTTTGACAATGTTAACCGATTTTCCTAATTTTTTTTTCTTCTTCATTTTTTTGTAAATTATATCGGGTAATTGATTCAGGTAATCAACGGGTGATTTAGTTTGGTTTGATTTATCGAAAGACAAAAGCAAATGCGCGGAAATCAGAAATATGCCCCTCCACAGGAACGATCGGATCGAAATGTTCCCGCAACAAAAGATACCTCTCTTTTTTCAGATTCTGCGATAAAAAATGCTAAAGAAAGATGCTGCTTCGAAAATTGGAAATGGTTGATTTGTAAAACGTGCGGAATTTCAAATTATTCCATTTTCAAGATTTACTCGTGAAAGGAATGCAATTCGCAGCCTTTTTTTTTAACAATCCTTATTTCAAGATTCACCGTTGAAAATTCTGTAATCTTGGACATTCATAAGTTTTATATATATTTTCTTGAATCTTCATTTGATTCCAATGTGACTACTTGGTTGAAAATGAATCTGAATTGATGAACTATTTTGTTTGAAAATTCGTCTTTTGTGGTTGAATTTTACATTTTTTTATTCGAAAAATTAAAATATTATTCAGTTTGAGTATCTACTATAACATCAATTGGTGAGAATTTATATTTTATTCGTTTCCTTTTGACGTTGAAAAATAATTTTTTAACTGTAAAGGTCAATATTACAGTTGACGAGTCACCACTTTTGTCCAACGATTCTCGAGCTGTTAAAAATCTTTGTAAATTTCAAGTGGAACTATTTGAAGAAAAATTCAACTTCTTTTGGTTCACAGTAGTTTTCGATTGTTTTGAAATTGGGCTATTTTCTTGATAAATCGTGAGATTTGCTTCAAAATTTATCTTTGTAAGTTGACCACTGAACCCTCTGCTACAAAATTGTAATTGTAACTGTTTCCTTGAAAATTCGTCTTTTTACGTTGAAAATATGTCTTCTCGGATTGAGGGTGGAACTATGTTCCAATGGATTAGTCTTTGTGACTTGAAAATGCAACTATTTACTTGGAAACGCCCACATTTTTCGTTCGAATTTAACCTGTGCTGCTTGGAAATTCGACCATTTGGGCCACTGCTAAAAAAAAGGCTGCGAATTGGATACCTTTCAAGTGTAAATCTTCAAAATAAAACAATTTCCAATTCTTAAAGCAGCATCTTTCGTTACCATTTTTTGTCGTAGAATCTGAAAAGAGAAAGATATCTTTTGCTGCGAAAACATTTCGACCACATCGTTGATGTGGAAGGGCATATTTCTCATTTCCTTGCGTTTGCTTTTGTCTTTCGATGAAGGCCAAACTAAATCACCCGCCGATAATGAATACACACATGAATGCAGTCATCGTACAAAATTACAACATCTCCTTAAACCGTAATGGATGACCTTTCATTATTACGCGATGAAGGCCTGTTCCAATCCCTGAAATTACAAAAAAAATTGCTCAATTAAATTTTAATTAGCTGAGTGAATTTCCTGATATAATTTACAGAAGAATGAAAAAAAAAGATAAGGAAAATCAGTTAATATTGTCAATCATGAAGGTAATCTTAAAGTGAATGCAAAATTGCCAGAGCGCTCAACTGAAATTGAACGGATGAACCGATCTTCTTCTATCCTTTTTTAATATTCTCGTAATTATCTAATGAACCTAACGCAGCCTATTAAAATTCAACTCCTTAATATTTTAATAATTTGCAATTTCTCTCAACCATCTCTAATCCTCTAACAGTATGAAGGTCGGGTGAGGCTTCTGTCGAAAATTGTGGCGGGTTGCTTGTTTCTAGGCGAATAATATGCGTCTTAAAATACTATAGAACCAGCGTTCCCTGAAGAAGATGTGTTTTTTTACTCCAGAAGCATTGGCTCAATCACGCGATTTCGAGGAACACACTCTAGAGCCCCTAGTGTTCTGGAAAAACTAGACTTCTTTGAAGAAGTTGTGCTTTTTATACCCGGGGGATTGGCTGGATTTCTTTTCCTCTAGGAACCACTTCAGAGACCTTAAAGTACTGTAAAAACGAGCCTCCCCAAAGAGTGTGTCCTTTTTACAACTTGGGAATTATCTCGATATCGGACGTCCGAGGAACCCACTCCAGAAAACTTAGTATACTGAAAAGAGCAGACTTCTTTGAAGAAGATGTGTTTTAACACCCAGGCATTGGCTGGATTTCATTTGGGCACATTATGAGAAGGACATTTTCAGTTGCTTGCGTGAAAAAATTTGAGCCTTTTCATTCAAAAGAAAATAGGTCTGGTCAAAGTTACCAGGCGCGTCCAGTTCTTTTGAGTTATTTTACTTAAAAATACTGGTTAATATAACTAGAAAATTTTCATTGTCGTATTCCAGTAAATGCTCTCCCACGGTATTTCCGTTGAAGTCATTGGCTGAAAATTGCTAACGCTAGCCAAATCATCCGCAGTAGGCAAAGTTTATGTTCCTCTGTTTACCGTTTGTCGCATATCTTGTTACTGTCCAACTTTTGAATTTGTGGGATCTGGCTGATCATCTCGCAGCTCATCATCGAGAATTACTTGTAATATTATTGTCTTTTAGACAAAAGAGAATTAATATACCTTTGGCACCGTAACATCAATTCTATTGATTCTACTATATATATGTTGGGCGCCAGACCTTTCTTGGGTCAAAAACAACAAAATCGAGATCAATAAACAATGCTTCGGAAAGTTATTTCAACACTAGAATTCTAGTTTTCAAATTCTAAACTCAAAAGGGCAAACGAAATTATTGAGACTACGATGTACCGGAATTAGAACTCACACTAAACTCGAACTAGCTCAGATCTCAAGTGAGAAAATTGGGCAGAAGGCGTGGTTTCGTATTGATAAGGGTTTTCTACTCGTGAATAAAAGTACAGCGGATCATAATAACAATTAACTAAGTTTCCATTTATTTAAATATATTAATACGATTGGTGTAACATATATCGACCAACAATCAGAAAATTGACGATTTCTTATTCCAACAATTTTAGTCTGACTCTTCAAAAACACTTTTCGAATTTCATAGCAAAATGAAACAGAATTCCGTAGAGGAAGTTTACAATTCGATCTTTTATAAAAAAAAAAACAAAGCGAAGGGATTTAGCCATTTAACATATAAACGATTCGATACTCCATGATTTCGCGGAATTTTAATACTAAGAATCGTCTTAATTTATTATAGTAATTTCTCCAGAGGAGTGAACGCAAAAATTAACAATTAATCTTCGATAGGAAACAGAAAGGGGGGGGGGGGGATCAACTATTCACAGATATTGGGTTGTTGGCCTAACAACTGAATTTTTAGTAAACGAGAACATATCTCAGATTAAGGGACATATTTCACTGAAAGGGGCGTTATAACAATTTAATTTTTTTTTTAGAGACAACTAATTGATTTTCTGGGGCACTAAAGGGGGTTGAAACAACTATTCACAAATTCTGGGTATAAGGCAAAAAACCAAAAGATTCACTAAAGATCATGTCACATATAAATTGCACAAAATTAAAAACATGTCAAAAGTAAATCAGATCACAAAAATAAGTATCACGAAATCAGGCAACAAAAGATAAACATTACAAAATCAGATCACAAACATTTCTTTGAAATTACGAGATTTAATCTTGGGAAACCTCGCGGCCACGTGGCAAACCTAACCTCAAAACACAAGTGGGAGCTTTCTGGGGAAAAAATTGAATTTTAGGGCTTTCTTGGCCAACTAAAATAAAACGATATTTATCAAGAGCCTTCTCGGCCAACAAAATAAATTCTAGGGCTTTCTTGGCCAACTAGAATGCGACAAATCAAAATTCAAAAGTTTCAGCAGACTAGACATGAAAAAATCTTACCAGCTGATTCGCCGAGCACAGAGAATGACCCTTCCTGACCGTGGATAATTCAGACGACCTGGCTGGGATCCCTGGATAAGCGCAAATAACTCTTTTTCTCGTACACACTGAGATTACTAATATGACAAGAGACACGATACAAGAGAGAGTGAGTACTGACTCGTTCGAGAATTTATAACCATTCTTAACCTACGTCACATCCGTCTTGCTCCACTCTGATTGGTCTAAACTCTGCCACTTCCGCAACGTCGCATGGACAAAAGTAGAACTAGAGCAATGTCGTACTAAGTGAAGCGATACTGACATTTCTAATTTTAATATTCGAATTTCCGTTATGGCTAGCCTCAACCTGACAAATTTAAACCACTGTTTTTACTCTCCGAAAACGTCCTCCGAGCATTTACTAACGAACGGGCTCATTTATAACAATTAAAAATCTTGCACCGTGGTTATAAATTCGGAGTATTGACGATACGGGCCTGAGCTGTAGAGTTACCACGCGTATAGCTGGTGTGGTTTTCTCAATCGAATCGCCTCGAAT
Source organism: Andricus quercusramuli (assembly GCA_932178445.1). Classification (NCBI taxonomy): domain Eukaryota; kingdom Metazoa; phylum Arthropoda; class Insecta; order Hymenoptera; family Cynipidae; genus Andricus; species Andricus quercusramuli. Next base: position 215,715 of record CAKNXH010002191.1, on the reverse strand, counting down.
TAAGATGAAATGGATGTCGTGTTGACCGAGGAATCCTGAAGATTTCTGGAACACTCCAGGTTTTATAGAAGATTTAGGTGATTTCCAGTCCATATCTACAAGCGATTCCCAGTTGAGATTTTCAGATGTTAGGTTGGCAGCAGCGCCTTATGGTGGAACTGGCGGGAGAGTTCAAATGGTAGAATAAAGGTTTAAGTTAGAGTGGCGAGTTGGCTGAGTCTTTTCGGCGTCCCGATGATCCTCAACCTCCTGCGATGTTCCACGATGATGATGTTGACTCCGAGTAGGGATTTACATGTAGAAAGAATTAAAATTTCGAAACGAATCAGCGATAAGAAATTAAATTATAAGCTATATCGAAACGAATCATGGAGTATCGTATAGCCTCAGTGGTGTACCAGACGTTCTAATTCATAATTTTATGAATTTTCTGAAACTTAATTATTATCATAAAACATGTCTTGTGAGTTGCAAATTGCAACATCACATACTATACATTTTTGAGTTCGCTGAATCCGAATCTGGGGTTGGTTTGTTTCGGTCAAATCGCATTTCGTTCCGAACCTCAAAAAAGTGAAAAAGAAAAAAGTTTCAACTTTCATCACTTTTTTAATGTTAGGAACGGAATTCGATCTAAATGAGCTAAACCAAACGTGGGTTCGGATTCAGCAACCCCAAAAACGTATAAAAGGGTTTGTCTCGTCTAGTGGACAAGACCTTTTTTTCGTGGAGCTGTGTTATTGGTCTTTTTTAAGAATATATTTTGCTATTTTGTTGTGTTTTCACTCAAAATATGAGTGTCACCTAATGGAAACAAAACTGCGGGGACAGACTTTTAGGCATAATTATTAATTAAGCACCTTTAGAACTCAAATATTTATCTCTATTCATAATTTTGAGATCTCTCACCTTCACGTAAATAATTCGTACGTAAATAATCTATTGAACGAATTTTTCTGCTTGAACGAAGATAACCATAGCTCTTTGCACTGTCATTTTCTGGCGTTTAAACATACAAAAAAATTATTATTATATTATTATAGTGAAAAAAGAATTATTCTCTATCTCTCTATAGTGATTTCAGTAATTATTATTTTAACAGGAACTAAACAATACAATTATTTATGTTGCAGCGCCACCACCTAACCCACCTCCTCCACAGAACCCACCTCCTTCACATAAACCACCTTCTCCACGTCATCCTCCAAGTAAGTTAAAAGTATCATAATGCGGATTAGTCTCTCATTGTTTTCTTGAACTATCAATTTATGAGTGAAATAATCAACTCAAATAATGGAAATTCATTTGACGAATAACTTGTTTCAAGAATTTCAAAAGACTCTCTTTCCAGATGACAAAAGGAAATAAAATGCATAAATGGCACGTAAGAAATGTTGGCCGTCTCGAAGATAAAATATTTCTAATGTATGGTTTGAACATGTAAAAAAAATAAAAAATTGATTGCGTGATCATTGATTACAAATTCACATAACTATAATGATTATCCTTCATGTAAATTTTTCTCAACGACGAATCCTTGAACAAATAAGTTTACCCTGCTAAAGGAAAAACAAAAGAACAATTTTACGTCAAATCATCTGAAGATTTTAAATTTTAAATATCTCCTAATTTTTTTGATTTCTTTAAAAATTATTTAAGGGTTTTTTTTTCAACACCTTAAAGAATGCATACTGGAATTTTGACCAAAATTACTAACAATAGCTAAATGAAGTTTCACAACCAAGGCTTCCTCCTCGTAAAATTAGAGGTGGCATGCACGCGTAAACAATGGTAAGTTACAAATGTTATGTTTTATTAGTTTAAAAAATTACTTTATCAAATAAAGTAATCAGTAATTTGAAACTTTTTTATTTTCTAAATTCATGTTTCGATATTCGTACAGCCCATAACTAATGTATTTTTTATTGTATGAAGTCGAGAATTATTTCAATTAATATTAATTAAATGTATATAATTGCTACGTGACTTCAAATAACTCTGATACATCACATTCAGATTCTGCACTAGGTCCAAGTTCTTCTAACACGTCAGATTCAATTTCTGAGCCAAAGCCAAGTACTTCTAAAAAGTCAGATTCAAATGCTCAGACAAGGTGAGGTACTTCTAATACTTCAGAATCAAATTCTGCATCAGGACAATGTTCTACCAAGGAAAATACTGATGCTATAGTTGATGTGGATATGATTCACACGAAAAAATGGTGAGTCTTATAATTATTTATTGAACCATATGTATTTAAATTTAGGTGCTCTTGCCTCAGTCGTACCTAAGAATTGTAACTTGTATCGAGCTTTAACGTTTGTTAGTTTATCGCTCATTTTCTTCCTCAAAAGATTCTCTACAATGCTACTTGTTAGCTTTTATTGCAGTTAAGTAGTTTAGACATTATTCAGTGGTGAAGAGTTGTTTTATTCATAATTCTAAAGTCACTTAATATTATTAAAACCCAAAGTTTCGAATATTGCGGAAAATTCTTTTTACGAAGAAAATTAGCTGACGCTGAATTTTTAATTTTTCCCTTTCATAAGTTGTATACTGTTGTATATACTGTTATTCTTTAAACGATTTAAGTTTTCCTTAAAATCCATTTGAACTACTTAATTTTGAACGTTCTTCCAGAATAGTTCAACTGAAAAAGTGAAATGATTCTTTTCAAACATTTAATTCAGTTTTTTATTTCAAATTGTAAGATTTAAATCGCTTCCAATACAATTTTTTTATGTTAAAATGTTTTTAATTTTGAAAGATATTTAATTAGAAATAGCTCAATATCAATTCTTCTGAATTTAAAACGATTAAGTTTCTTTGAACTCTAATATAAAATTGTTCAATTTTGAACGCTTTGAATTATAAATAATACAATTTTAACTTGCTTCTGATAAAATTGTGGAATGTTTAAAATTTTTGTCCGAAATTTTGCAATTTCTAGAGATTCTGATTTAGAATTTTTAAACTCCGAACACTTTCAATATAGAATGATTCAATTTTAACTGCTTTTATTTAGAAATAGAACAAGTTTGATAACTATTCACTTCATTCGACATGTTCGACTTTTTTAAATTTGACCTAATCCAAAATTGTTTGATTTGGAACATTTTCAATTTAAGAATAATGGATATATATATATATATATATATATAATTTGAAAAAAATAAACAACCTCCACAGGTTCCTACTGAGAGCAGCTGCCATCTAAAAAATGTCAATAGTCCCAAGTAGAACCGCGGTAAATTACACCTATGGCCACGTCTCACAACCGTGAGGTGGGTGGTCACAGGGCACGACGAAATCACTTTAAGGTTTTGAACCAGTGATAGTTTTGCATCTCCGAGAGCACCTATCACAAGGACAATTACTCGCACCGAATATTTTGGGTACAGTCGCTGCAGCTCTCTTTTAAGGTCTTGATACCTCTCCTCTTTTTCTTTCTCCTTTGTAGTGACGTTGTATTCGGACGGAGCCGAGAATTCCATCACGAATATAGTTCGTTTATATATATATATATATATATATATATATATATATATATAGTTAAAAAAAAGAGTTAAACACCCACCGCAGGGTCCTACTGAGAGCAACTGCCATCTAAAAAATGTCAATAACCCCCAGTAGATCCTCGGTAAACCACACCTATGGCCACCTCTCACAACCGTGAGATGAGTGGTAACAGGACACGACGAAATCACAACGACAGGTCGGCGAAACCCTCGTGTGTCTTTAGAACACGAAGCGACCCAAAGATGACAGCTTTCTGCATCCATCTCGCAAGTGCCTTGGCATATTTTTGGCATGCGGGTATGGCTTTAAGGTTACGAACAAGTGATAGTTTCGCACCTACGAGAGCACGTATTACAAGGACAATTACTATATCCCTTGGAGCGTTCGGCAGGGCAAGGTCGCGACCAACACCGTCAGAGCGACAAAGATGGTAATAAATTATTCTTAGGGTCGCATTATGTCTATAGAAATACGTCATTCCTGCGTGGGTCGGACACCCCGATGTATGTGTTCTAGGTACTCAGCGTGCGCAATACACGCTCTGCACCTATCACTGGGAACTTCTTGACATAAAATGCGGTCACGGTATGCTAAGGTGGAAATGACACCGTCCTTGCATGCGAAAATAAAACCCTCTGTACCTGAATTGAGTCCTGATGATTTGAGGAAAGCAAAGTTTGCTCCTTCGACAATGACTGCCTTTCTACATTTCTGTGAAAGTTTCGGTGCATATGCTTGTCGAATAGCTGTTGATGAAAGGGTCAAGGGTGAAAGGTTGGCCAAGGGTCTCGGCCGCTTGCTCCGCGGCTTTGTGAAGGAACGCTCCTTCGCCAATCATCTCGTGGTTTCTGACTATCTTTCGGAGAGGATCTCTGCCATTCGCAACGATGTAACCTGTACCTGTACCTGTACGCCTTGGCGGCGTGAAATGTATAATCGCGAAACTGACGAATTGATATGCAAGCTTTTATGCATATGCATGATTCTACGTGTAGTGAAATCAAGGGCCTTGAGCTCTTCCTTCGTCCATTGAACCACCCCAAACGAGTAGAGTAGAACCGGGACGGCAAACATGTTAGTCGCAGATACATTGTTCAATGCCGACAGATTGAAAGACCAAATCTGTCGAAGAAGATGCTTGTGTCAGCTTCGAAGAGACTGCTTCACTGATGTTGCGTCCTGAATGCGGCTTTGAGGCACGCACGGGTATGTATAGGTCTCTCCAGTATTGAGATGTCTAATAACACATCCACAAGGTCAGCTTTCCGCTAGTCAATTCAGGCCATTGACAGGACGCGCTGATGGGCTGCAGCGTCTTTACAGAAACACCTATCAATTAGCAGGTTCTCTCGACAGCCTGCTACACCTTTGTTCGAGCCACGTTGTTCCTGCATCTCTCGCTCTACAGGCTCAATTCGTCGAACAATCCTGTTGCTTAGGGATCGTCCATAAATTACGTAAGACGTTTTTCTTTTGTTTGAATAAAGAAGGAAATAAAATTGCTGTGAAGTTGAGAAGGACACAACGATACAAACAAAAGAAAAACGTCTTACGTAATTTATGGACGATCCCTTAGGACAGCCGTAAAGATCTTATACAGTGTATTCAAACAAGTTATTGGCCTGTAATTCTCGGGGTTGGACAAGTTGCGTTTTTACGGTAGGAGTATAGTGCGTCCTAACACCAGCCACTGCGAAATGGGCGTCTTTGACTTTAAATATGAGGTAAATATGCGGGCCAAATGTTGGTCTATAAAAGTAAACTTCATCCACGAAAAGTTCTTGATACAATCTGGTCCAGCAGCGGAAAAGTTGTTTGTGCCTCTAAGTGCTTTTTCACCTTTTCAGCAGTGACTGGTGGATATTCCTCCTCAGATTTTATGAGGTTGTCGCAAAACTCCTTGAAGCGGATCATATTGTCAGTATCTTCTTTCAAATCTAGTGTTTTCAGGATCTTGTACCCCACTCTCCAAAAAGTCTCTACCTCCTTGGGCTTGGGTGTATTCTTTACAAAAACAGGGAGATCGCTGAAGAGGCACGAGGGGTCAGCGAGAAACTGTTGATTCTCCCTGACCCATCTTTACCTCTTCTGTATTCTCCTCCTTGCGTCAGGTAACAGCCGTATTTTGTCAACAATATGCTGCTTGATTGTCAGCAGCTTTGACTTATTTAGTGTGTGATCCAAGATCCTTAGTTCTTTGGTGAACTTTCGAACCCTTTCCGTGAACGGTGTACCAGATTTCATGTAGTCAATCACACACTGCACACGGGACGGATTCTGTCTTTCCTATCCAATTTCCTTGTTCAGTTGATGCAAGCGTTTTTTGGTCTTTTGATCCATCGTCGGTTTTAGCCTTCGATTTGAATCAGCGAAACCTCTCGCAGCACCATAAACTGAGCATGTTGATATTCCTCCTTGTACTGAAATTGCGATCATCTTCCAGAAGGTGCCTGCTTTCTGCGGTTGTTCTTAATGTCGTTTCATCTTCGTCTGCAGCTTGTTCAAGCAGCGGTTGAGGAAGCGCTCCGCGTACATATCCATTTTTCCGGAAGTTGTCGGCTTGATTTCGCAAAGACTGATGCGAAACGTGCTGAAGCTCTGGGTGTTTCTGGCACCACAAAGTATGCACACGCGCCATGAAGCCTCCGCGAACAGGGATAATGCTGGCATTGTAGCAGTCTAGCACGTCATTCTTGAGTTGATCCGTCCACTCAATGTGGGCGTTTTGCCGGTTCGTTGTCTTGTTTCCATCTAAATTATTTTGAGCGCCCCGAACTCTAGGATGATCGGCATTGTTTGCTGACCCATTGTCGGGTGCTCTGCGCTTTCGATGGTTTTGAACCGCATCTACAACATTTTGGTGTTTTGGTGGTGTCATTGTTGTTCCCACGAGCAGCTAGGGAAAGGGTTTGTCCATCCTTGTAGAGTAGGGTGGGCCGAATTTCACGAAAGTTTCTGAATCGAATCGTAATAGCGCGGAAAAGTTGCTACTCGTCGCCCTGATCACAATGAATTTTTTTTTTTTAATTCAAAATCGGTAACTGACCTCCCCTAAATATCTTTTGACTAAAAACAACATTCCCCTACTCCTCCCCCTCTCCTGTGAGGGTGGAGGGAGGGGGGCAAATATCATAAAAAAGAGCCATTTTACGGTCCTTGTTTTCCTCGTGTGAAGTGTGCTGGTGCGGTCGACTGAGCCGTTAAAAGCGTTTTTCTTTTGTTTATGTCGCTGTATCCTCTTTAACTTCATAGATATTTTATTCTCATCTTTATTCGAACAAAAGAAAAACACGTCACGTGTCGAAAGTGAGCGAGGCTGTTTTCTCGAGGGGTGACGGTGACGAGTCGCATTTTAGCCAGTCCAAAACAGGAGGTCAGCCTCTCTGCAGTAGCTAATGTCGTTGCTGATGATATAGAGTCCATTTACACTAAGGCATCTTTGCCAAAGGTCTCTCGCACGAGAATTATACAGCTTATCAAAACTCTTCACGATAAGTGTTACTACACCCGTAAAAAGTTAAACAGGGACAAAAAATACCTGGAAAAACAGAAGGAGTACACACAATACATTTCTGACTGTCAAAAAACTTTATTATACGTATGTTCCTGCAAGTGCAAAATGTACCTTCAGTGTGATTGCAACAGTACAATAGATAAATGTACCTCTGATCGGCCGGTTGCAATCGACTGTTCTTGCCCTATCAACAGGAAAGCTTCTGTTATCGAGAGGAAATTTCTTTACGCACAGCGGCATCACAAAATTGGCAAGATAGGAACAGTTGACCAAAAGGTGAGTGAAAATATTAAAAAGAGGCTGGCAAGGAAAGCAAAACAAATAAGACAAGAGGGTGCTAGTTATTCTAAGACTACAGCCAACATTACCTCAGATTCTGAAACAGAAGAGACAGATAAACTTCACGAAAAAAAGGACACAGAGTTTCATATTAACTTCAAATCACCCTCTGGGACTCAAATGAGAACAGTGCTTGCCAATACTGCTCTTGCTGGCGACAGGTACAGTATATCAGACAGGGCAACGGCAGCTATCGCCTCCAGTATTCTCTCCGACTTGGGCTTAATATCTGAAACAAACAAATCACAGGTTATTGACAAAAACAAAATAAGACGGCCGAAGCCTCTAGTTCGGAGTAACTTAAGGAATGAGCAGTTAGAGAAAGCTGACGTACATCCTAGAGGCCTATACTTCGATGGGCGCTCAGATGACACTCTTGTAATTGAGACGAAAAACTTTAAAAAGTATAGGAAGCTCACGAAAGAGGAGCACATTTCAGTAAGTGAGGAACCAGGGTCCGTCTATCTCTTTCACACTGTACCCATTTCAAAAACTGCCAAGGATATTGCCTCTAGTATCCTTGATGAAGCTAATGCTAAAGGTATCGACCAATCTGACGTTCGCATCGTTGGAAGTGACGGTATGAATACTAATACTGGCTGGAAAGTGGTCTGTTTGCCTTCTACACTTCGATGAACTACCTTTGAGACACTTAGTTGAAAAACTGGATGGCAAAACTGAGGGACCAAAAAGCTTTTCAGGAACTATTCGCAAGATTCTAAAACATTGCGAAAAAATGCCTGTGGTATCCTTCCAGAAAATTGAGTGCAATCTTCCTGAAATCGACACCAAAATTCTTAGTAAAGACAAACAGTACTTGTTTGAGATATGTCAAGCTATCAGCTCTGGCACCTGTCATCCAGATCTTGCAAATCGTGAACCAGGCCTCTGAATCACTCTCGTTGGCTGACTGCTGCCAATAGGTATCTTCGAATCTTCATATCTTCTAAAAAACTTTCAGCAGAGCTAATCCACATTACAACTTTCATACTGAAAGTGTATGCATCATTGTGGTTGACTATAAAAGCAAACCCACTTCTTGGAGATGGACCTAAACATTTGTATAACGCAATTCAGCTGTCAAGGTACTTACCAGAACATCTCAGGCGTGTTGTTGATACTGTCATCCAAACCAATGGATATTTTGCCCATCCAGAAAATCTGCTGGTTGCAATGATCACAGATCCTCGACATGGTATCAAAGAACTTGGGTGAAGACATATCCTGAAAGCAAAACTGACAGATAAACACAAAACTATAAGACAATTCAAAGTACCACAAATTAATTTCAAAGCTACAGACTACACGGAAATAATTGACTGGAGTGCAGTTAAACTTACCTTTCCTCCTATTCTCCCTGACGAGTACGATGAAGATTGCCTTAGTGACTTCATTGCCAAGAAAGAATTCCCTACATTACCACCAGAAACATTCCCCTTTCCAAACCACACACAGGCAATAGAGAGGACTGTGAAAGCAGTCACAGAGGCAGCTGCCGCAGTTTGTGGTGCGGAGAACAGGGATGGTTTCATCCGATCGAAGCTAAAGTCTAGACAATTAATGCCGACTTTCACAACTAAGGCTGACTTTAATACATTAAGTTTTTAAGTACCACGCCCAAGTTATGGTTGGTTGGTTGGGTAGGGCGTGGGTGGAACTCACATTGCAGCCACCTTCACGTGGTGAGTTCTGAGTCGCTCTCATAAGCAAAAAAGTTTCTAAGAGCGGGCGAAGAGCTGCACACTAAGTGATGAAAAGTTACTGTTTTTCCAATTGATGACATACTTGATGAATCTTAGGAGTAAAATGTTTTCTTTAAGACATTTTCTAATTGGTTAATCAAATAGTAATCATTCACTTCTGATTTTCTATAGGAAAATTGAAAAAAAAATTATTTGTTGAAACTCTTACCGCGATTTTTCGATACCTGCAGATATTTGATGCCTGTGCCAAAAAAATCAAAATGTGTGTATGTTTAACATACTCGTAGAATCTCATATTTTACTTTTAAGCGATTACTTGGAACAATAGTGTAGAAATAATGGTAAATGTAAATGGGAGAGGGGGAAAAGTTGCTGTGGATAAAATGACAAATAAATACACCAACGGGATGAAGGTTTTATCGTTCTCACAGTTCAACTTCAATCTTCCGACTGTTTACACGCAAACTTAAGTAGATCTGCATAATCCTATGCAATGCGTCATGGAGTTCCAGAGTCGTATGCTAAAAACTGTGAAAATCTTGCTAACAAGATTAACATATTTTTACTTTAGAGAGTCATCGTGGCTCAGATGGTATCGTGCTTGTCTCATGTTCCAACACTGCAGCCTTGGCAGCCATGATGGCGCGGGTTCGATTCCCGAAGCAGGAGGCGACGCTGGATGTGTTTTCGGAAAGCTTCGCTTCTGTCCCTTGGTATACTACCCCACAGATACCCTACAGTTAATAATTAACCCTATAGTACAGTCGCTAATGACCCTGGCAGTCGATGCGACTATAAACATTCAATTAATAAAAATATTTTTACTTTGTTGACTGTTTTTTTTTTAAATTCTATTTTATTTTTATTTCTGCGTATATTAACATTTGTTGTTCACTTTTATTCTTGACTGAGTAGAAGAATTTGATCATAAGCTCAATGCTAAAGTTAGAAACAATATTTCCATTCTTACCAACACAAGGAAAACATGCAATGGAATCAAGGGTGCGCACTTTCTTGCTCGTCCAAAAGCAAATATTGTTCATTCAAATGAATATACTATCAAATTCACATCATCACTGTCAGGTCGAAATGAATCATTATTGTTTCATTGAATATTCATTCGAATCAATATTATCTGCTTCTGGACGAGCGTGAAAGCGCGTACTTTTGATTTAATAGCATTTTTTCTCAGTGTACACGTACTCAATCAATCTTTACACCAACCTTAAGACTTTTTTTTGTTTTATTATTATTTATTTATAGATCAAATTAATATGTTGACGATTTTCGTTATAAATGTGTAAAAGTGGAGTGCTGACTCAACGTGTATCAAGTGCTGCTTAAAGAATCACTATACATAAGACCATGTAGATAAAACATGCTCTTCTAGATTACGTTTGTTTGATGAATCCTTCATGACAATAAAAAGCAAAAATAATGGGAAAATTAATATGAGTCTTTAATTACCGTTTAATTAATATAACCTTCAAGGGTATTGTATTCTGCGCCATTATAAGTAGAAAAATAAATCTATTCCTTGTTTCAGTATTAAGTACACAGTCCGACGGGTCCAATTCCAGGTCCAGGCGGCCTGTTCCAGCCGGGTCTTCTCTTCGTCCACCACTACAGGGTAAAATTCATTTAGAAACACATAAAAAACTAGCGTGAAATGAATCAATCAGCAAGTTAATAATTAAGACTATATCTGCAGAATAGACTTCTGCGATGGGAATTTTCAATAATCTTTTGTACTTAACGAATGTAGAAAGTGCTTATAGTACTCGGAATGAGTTAGAAGCTAAAAGTCACATAGGTGAAAATCATAGTTAATTCACAATGAAAATTTTTGATATTTTGGTAAGATGTAGAAAGTTTAAAAATCTAATTATGAAAGTAATGATTCTTTAACTTCCGAAAGTCAAGATTGTAATAATTTTGGAAAAAAAATAATGGATAAGATGAAGTTGTTGATTTTCCGACATAAACACTCAGAAGACTACACTTTTCTATCTCATTCTTCTATATAGGATAAAACAAATATTTTACTGAATCAAACCAATTTTATCTTTGAGATAGGGTCAAAAAAATGTTCGTTTTATTCCAAAAAACATCAAAACGTCCTGATAAATTTACCGAGTTTCTCTTAAAGAACATTGTATTATTAATTTATGGTTGAGTCTTTTATGGATGAGGGATTAGGTGTTACCATTTGCCCGGGTCGAAAATTACAAAAGTTCTCCTTTATAAATTTTACTGCTCACTATAAACTGACTTCTATAAACTAAGGACCCCACCGACTGGGCCTGCCATTTCAAGGAAAAGGATAGATTGGTTGGAACCAAACAGTTGATATCAATCCTGTAATTTTCTAATAAATGATTTTGGAAAAAAATCGGAAGCTGCCGGGCTCAACAACTACAGGCATACAAAATTAAAAAAAAAATAATAATAAACCTGTAATGTCCTACAATTAGCTAGTGAAACCACAGAACATAATGATTGTAGGTAAACAACCTTGTTAATACAAAGAAAAATTCCATGAATATAATTAATATAAACATTCTGCAAAGTTTAGAGCGGATTAGTGATGACGTTCGGAGGCCTTGGGCACCTTCTGGGATAATTTTTCCCTGGTCTTGAATTGGACTTCAAGACATCAAATAAAGTCTCGCTCGCGGTCAGGGGGAAAATAGAAAAAGTCTTGAGCATTTCTTGGCTCTGTGTTACTTGGGGGGTAATCGCAAACTTAGTCAAATCGAATTATATTTACTCATGAAGAAAAAATTTTTACATAATCGCGTTTTTTCATTAAACTTTTCCATTCGTCCCGTTGCCCATTTTTATAGCCTTAATTTAATTAATATCTACATCCCTAAATAAATTCATACTTATTTGCAAAAATTCTTCAAGAAATCTGAAATTCTTTGATAAAAGAGTAAGCAATTTTCTACTCATCTTTAGTGGCTTACTTTTCTCCAATTTTATTGTAACTGAATTATTATTTCCCCAGTTATTAGTTAAATTAATCTTATTAATATTTTGTGAGAAGCAGTTGATATTAAATAATTTTAATTTTGATTTGTTCTGAATTCAATAAAATTTCGAGTTTTCGATGGAAAATCGTACTTCAATTTATGTTTCATGTGGTGACATTATACATACTTACGTCTTGGAGGTGAGCGGAAGTGGGTAAATTTACGTTTAAAGAAAAAATATGATAGGAGCGTTTATACTCCCATCGGGAACTCCATACCGACGAAATGGATAGTTCTTTTCCGTATCGACAACTGAAAATTCATCAATTCCTCCTTGATTGTTGTTCCACTTAGGTTCATCGGGCCGCCGACATTCGGGCGAACATTCTGGTTTTTCTTCACATCATAACGAATCTTCTACGTCTAGATTCAGCAACTTACCTGAAGGGTCAAGCCGGCAAATGGTAAACGAATTTACTTCTAATTTTCAGTAAGCAGTATTTTTTTAGTATTCAATTCTAAGATTAATTTTTAGTTTGCAGTTTACCATGTGATAATTTTTGCCCACGAGGGCTTCGAAGAACTTTTGCACAAGGCTGTAATAGAAACTGAAATCATTCAATGGACCAGAGGTGTTAGGATCCAGGCTGAAAGTTCTCGTATTATTTCCACTCTTGACTCTATCATTACGACTTTAAAACAGACAAGGGGGCTCGAAATAGAGTGCAGCTTACCTGCATACTCTGTCTTCAAGCCTAAAGAAGAATGTGCTGCAATCAAAGTTCGGTAAGATTATTTCCAGTTTATGTATTTTTCCGCGTGATCGAACGTAAATTAGGCTGTGCAGGCAAAAACACGGCGCAAATGTCGCCACTTCTTCTGAAGACACGGGAAGCACGTTTTTATATCATTATATATTGTTTATGGTGATCAAGATGATTAGCTTTTGGCAAAACTTAGGGCATACATAGAAATAAGCTCCGCAACACTAGAGATCCTCAAGGTAGAGTTGAGAAAGGCCCTTAGCTATTTTTGATTGGCCGTAGCTTGACCAGTTTGATAAGTACTGTGTGAAAATATCGGTCAGCAGCGCCGGCACATTCAAATCGCGCGCGGCTCGCTTCGGTGGCAAGTTTGACCGCGCCTAGGGCGCGTGTCTGTTAGTTATTACGCTTCACCCAGTGGTGCAGTCGAGGCCTGGCGGGGACTGGCGGTGTCAGGCCACTTATATATCACACGGACATTTTTTCGCCAATTATCATTAAAAGAGCCATCTACATAATATTGAGAATGTAATTTTAAGACAGAATAGAAGCCAACTTTCGGACAAAAAAATACTATGAAAAGATATTTATCGAAATTGATAGAATATACAGTATAATATTTAAAATTTCCAGAATACAGTAAACTATTACTGGATATCCCAGACAGTAAATTTATCTCTCTCAGAGTCTCAGAGACTCAGGCACTTGCAATAAAGGGAACAATGGTCTATACTCTATAGAACAGTGGTCGGTGAACTATCAGAAGACTGATGTTAAAATTCAGCCAAGGGTCTCGGCCGCTTGCTCCGCGGCTTTGTAAAGGAACGCTCCTTCGCCAATCATCTCGTAGTTTCTGAACATCTTTAGGAGAGGATCTCTGCCATTCGCAACGATATAAGCTGTACTTAGAACAATTCGGGTATGAAGACAACGGAGATTCAGAAGTCCGCGTCCGCCTTGACGGCGTGAAATGTATAATCGCGGAACTGACGAATTGATATGCAAGCTTTTATGCATATGCATGACCTTACGTGTGGTGACATCAAGGACCTTAAGCTCGGTCTTCGTGCATTGAACCACCCCAAACGAGTAGAGTAGAACCGGGACGGCAAACATGTTAGTCGCAGATACCTTGTCCAACGCCGACAGATTGGAAGACCAAATCTGTCGAAGTGGATGCTTGTATCTGCTCCGGAGAGACTCCTTCACCGATGTTACGTCCTGAATGCGGCTTTGAGGCACGCCCAGGTATGTATAGGTTTCTCCAGTGCTAAGGTGTCTAATAACACTTATATCCACAACCTCAGGGTCCTTGGGAACGCCAATAATCTTTCCTTTCTTCAGATGAATTTTGGCACACTTGTCCAAACCAAAGTCCATCCTAATCTCTCCTGTGTAGTTCTTGACGATATTTATAGCAGTTTGAAGTTTGCTTTTACCAGAGGCATAGATCTTCAGGTCATCCATATAAAATACATGAGTGACCTTATGCTCGCGCTGATTAGTGTCGCCACAGAGGTATCCAGGAGAATTTCGTAGTGCGAGAGATAGAGGCAGAAGTGTGATGCAAAAAGGCAAAGGGCTCATGGTATCACCTTGAAAGACGCACCTCTGGAAGGTGACGTTGTTCGTTATCAGACGATAATTTCTAGATGGTAAATCTATATGGTAAATCTATATGGTAAATCTAGTTTTCCAAAGAGGCATCAATCTCTCTATGCATCTCACTATGTGTGGATGTACCTTCAAGCTTTCTAACATACAGATGATAAGTCTATGAGAGGTTGCTTTGGAAGCTTTCCGGTAGTCAATCCAGGCCATTGACAGGACGCGCAGATGGGATGCAGCGTCTTTGCAGACACGCCTGTCAATTAGCAGGTTCTCTTGAAAGCCAGCTACACCTTTTTTGGAGTCATATTGTTCGTACATCTCTCGCCACACATGCTCAATTTGTCGAAAAATCCTGCTGTTTAGGACAGCTGTAAAGATCTTATACAGTGTGTTCAAACAAGTTATTGGCCTGTAATTTTCTGGTTTGGACAAGTTGCCTTTTTTCGACAGGAGTATCGTGCATCCTAACACCAGCCACTGCGGAATGGGCGTCTCCGACTTTAAATATGAGGTGAATGTGCGGGCCAAATGTTGGTGTATAAAAGTAAACTTCTTCCACCTCAAGTTCTTGATACAATCTGGTCCAGCAGCGGAAAACTTCTTCGTGCCTCTAAGTGCTTTTTTCACCTCTTCAGCAGTGACTGATGGACATTCCTCATCAGATTTTATGAGGTTGTCGCAGAACTACTTCAGGTCAGGATCAAGATAATTTTTTTTTATTTTAGTGGGGAATAATATTGATACCTATATTGCATTTTTTACACTATATTTATGTCCTGAAAGCAAGCAGAAATGGAAATATTTCTTTTACAAAGAAAAAGTGTAACATGTGCGCGTACACTGTTAGAAGTAAGTTCATGAAATTTCATGAAAATGTCAGTGAAGCTTTCTACACTACGGTTAGTGAAAAACTCATTGAAATTTCATGCAACTCTAAAATTTAAATAGCCTTATTAAAATTTCAATGTAAGTTTTGAAACTATTTTGAGAGATAGTGCATTGAATTTTTTGTAAATTTTCATGAACATCCTATGGATATTCAATGTATATCACATACAAAACTTCTAAATTTAGTTTCATGAATTATTTTTAAATTTTCTTAATATTTTCATTTAGGTTTATTAAATGTAATAAAAAATGTTGTATAACGACTAGCGTTATATATAAAATAGGCAGAGGTGCAGGGCAACCAAGCCTCGATGAGACGCATATAATTGCCCGCACAGCCCATGAAAAGGAATGAGTGCGTTTCGTCCCGGGTCCGCCACGCCACTGGACTCATCAATATGGCAATGTGGACGGACCCTGCCACAAACGTTCTGGGCAGGAAGGGACTCGCAACCGTATTTGAAGGCGCAAGCCCTCGCTTTGATTGCGAGAAGACTCGCGCCAGCAGGCGGTAGCCGCCTAGCGGTGAGAGCCCACACTTACTTCGTTTTCAATGCATGTTTATAAAATTTACGTGAACCACAGAGAAATTTATTCAGCCACCAATAATATTTTATGTACAAGCAACTGAAACAGGTTTAGAGTCAACTCTATGAAATTTCAATAACTTTTGCTTCAAAATTAAGTTTCTTGTTACTGAAAATTAATGAACTTGGCCTCAAATTAATTTTCAAAGTCAAATTTATGAAATTTCAGTGACATAAGTCATTGAAAACTGACTGAAATTTCAGGAAATTTCTAACAGTGTATGCTTCTCGCCAACATTAAATGCGTTTTTCTCGAAAAGCGGTTTTTCAATGTTACAACTTCAAAAATGCCCCGGCGATTCGTTTTTAAACCTAAAGGGTTCGTCTTGGGCTTAAAATGCCGAGAACTTATCCGGTTATATGATTCGGCCTGTAACTCCATATCGGTCATAAGGACCCTTTTCAATTTCCATGCGGACGCCCACATTTGTTCCTAACTAAAAAGGTAAAGAAAAGCTCAAAAATTATGAGAAGATAGTTATAAACCATGATTAGTATTTGAACAATTATATTTGTTAACTTGCAATTACTATTATCTCCCAAGTAAAAAGTGGACAAGAATTTAAATTTTTTAGAAAAAACCGCCACTATCTACAATTAATATAGGAGAATATAGTTGAAAACAATAATAATTTAATTAAACAACTGTGTCTGTTGAATTTTTTTGATTACCACCTCGCAGTAAGTGAAAAGTAGACAAAAAGTGGAAAATTCAGAAAAAAAACGCAAATTTCTGACATTATTCAAAATGTCAAGGAGAATATTATTAAAAACAATAATAAATTGCCTAAAAAATTATGTTTGTTAGCTTCAATATTAAGTAATTTTATTTTTCGGTTACCCTTTCTTGCCCTTCTTCCCCAAGGTCAGCCTCCCCCCCCACCCAGAAAAAAATTCCTACATTCGCCGCTGTTTTCGTTTGTTTTTTTGGAATTTTGTGAATGCTATAGCTGCGATAATTTTCTTTTAATCAAAAAAAGTCATTGTGATACATTTTTCGTATTTTCGAGTATTACTAATAACCGTACATAGAATTTTCCAATGTTGAAAAAAGTGATTCAAAAATTTTGAAAATGGGCACACTTTTGAAATTTCCATCCAAAATGGCTGGCTGTATGGAAGCAACTCTACTATTATGTTTTCATTCCAGAATTATTCTTTTTGGATAAAAACTGAACTATTTTGTTCAAAATTTAAAAATTCGGTGAACAAACCATCCAGTTTAGTGAAAAAATTAACTACTGTTGATTTAAAATAAAAATCGTTGTTGGTTGAAACTTATACTACTTGATTAAGATTCGAACTACATTATTAACATTCAATTTTCTTGGTGAAAGATTCACCATTTTAGTTGAATATTCATGGCTGATTGAAAATTTGATTATTTTGTTGAAAAGTCATTTTTTCATAACAAACAATTTTTCGACCAAAAATTGTATTTTTTTTTTGCGTGGAAAGCTGATTTTTTTATTTAAAAATTTAACACTCGGGTTGAAAATTCTTGTCTCTTGTTAAATATTCGTATTTTTTGGAATGAAATTAATCTTGCTAATAGAAATTTCGCCTTCTTTGGTTAATAATGCAACTGATTAATTGAAAATTAAGCTGTTCTGGTTACGGATGTAAGTATTTTGTTAGAAATTTATCTTCTTTCTTTGAATTCAACTGTTTTTGATTTCAAATTAAAATATTTTTTAGATGTAACATCGACGACAATATTTTTCGTTTTAAGTTTATCTAATGTCTTTTTTTGTTGAAAATTGAACTACTTGGTCGAAAGTTGAACAACTTTGTTAAAAAAGTATTTTTCATTTAAAGATTCATCTATTTGGTTGAAAAATTGGTTGTTTTCTGTTTAAAATTAATTTCTTCACTGAAAATTAAACTTTTCTATTTTTGAATAAAGATTGACCATTCTTATTTGCAAACGCAAATATTTGATTAAAAAAAAAACCATAAATAAAAGTATGACCTATTTTTTGAATGGTCTCTGATTCTCTTTTTTCATATCTTAACACAATTATTCTGTGTTTTTTTATTTAGAAAAATAACAATTTTTCTTTCTGAGTTTAATAGCCAACTATTTGAAGACTTTAAATATTATCTGACCATTTATCTGGACTTCTGTCTGTTGTCTTACATAGCATCTGAACTTTCGTCTAGATTAGTGTGATCTGTTACCTGAATATTTGTGTGCTATAATTATCGCAATAATATGTAAACGAAATGGAAATCCGACGAAAAGTATAAGGATTTTGTTAGACAGACACAAACTGGAAAATTGCTGAATTTTAATAGTGATGCTTTTAAATTTTTTCAGCGTGCCTGAGGGATGTTATTTCAAGGAAACTGACCAATCGGACATACCTCTGATTCATTCTTTTTGGGCTGGTCGAAACTAGGAAGATCCAGAAATGTCAACGAATCATCTCAGGACAAGGTTGAGATTGATTGGAGGACTTGAACTATATTTAAAGAAAAACAACGAGCTCCTTTCCTGGGCTATGAGCGGAGAATTTGGTGAGGGCGACGTGCTTTATACAATCGAAAAAGCCAGAAGAAAAGGCTACGCATATGTAGTGATCAATGCACATAATAAAGACAGAGGAGAAAAGGGACTGGACTCGTTGGCATTCGTGGATGTAGGAAATTGGGCTTCAGCAGCAATATTTAATTCCTTGAATTATAAAGTAAACCAACCAGACCTCATTATACAATTGAAAAAATTGAGGACAAGGTTGTAAACTGGCCAGTTCGAATAAAGAAAAATTAGAGAACTATAATGCAATTTGTTTCGATTTATTTGTCATCTTTTTGGAATAATATATTCAGTGCATTCAGTGTAGTGAAGCAACTCGTTACTACTTGATCCAGCAATATTTTTCGCTCTGTTCGAATCTCATTTTCCCCCATTACGTCAAGTTTTCAAAATATTCGAAAAGTAATATTTTGTCGAAAATTCCTTTACCGTAATACGTGTACATATAAATTGCATAAAAGATTGGGTCAGTTTCACCAGTCTCCCCCCCCCCCCCAATCTGAATTTTCGGGTTTTTTGTAGCACACTGAATTGTGCCGCAAATTGAAGTGTATTGAAGAGGAGGTCAGACGTAGACATTACGCTCATACTTTGAACATAGCTGCAGCGTAATGTAATTGAATATTTATCACAAATATAATATAATAGATTTAATAATGCAATCATCTCTGAAATGCCGGTGCTAGAAATTATTATTATTTAAATAATGTATTTTTAAATAAAATATGTAGGTTATCTACAGTAGTGTGTGAGTGTTGCAAATTTTAACAGAAACATAACCCACAAATTATAGGCCTTTTATACTATATTGAGGATATTGAGTAATTTTAAATTTCCCGCAAGTAGGCATAACCCCACCATGCACAATTTATATGTAGGTATTTTCTAGGTATTTTTGGCACGGCAAGATTGGTGGCAATCCTAACCTCACCTGTCCTGTCCACTGAAAGGCGTGTTGTCAAATATGAGCGAAATAACTGACATATTTTATTGAATTTAAACAGATTTTAGAGGATTTCATGTAATATTTCATGGGATCTCATAGAATTTTAATTTGATTTATGTAATTCTTTAAAACTCGTATGAAAATGATCTGAATTTTGAAGCACCTAAAATGTCCGCGACGCATTTTATAAGTGACGTCATTTATAAACTCAAATATGTGCTGTTGGTCGAAATAATGTATCTTCGCCGGGGCTTTAGTCATTTACCCATTACATTTCCCGGTGGGGTAGGGACGATAAAAAATAGTTTTAGGTAATATGTGGCAGCTCGTTTCACAAGTATTGAGAAAATATTAGTGCCTCGTGCAAAAGTCTCGTGTAAAGTTGAAATTACGTATTTTTTTGTTAAATAATACGTGCCTTTCTATGAGAGGATCTTTTTCAAATAACTTTTTGACCCTGGAGCATACACTGTATAAAATTACATGATTCTAATGATTCTAAAACAATTATAAGTATATGCATTACAAAATATGGAAAAAATGAATAATTGTGTTCGATAGTAATTTTTTCATAAATATACGCGCTACTTTGTCATTCAATTCAAAATATATTCTTTTTTGTTGTAATTTTCACACAGACTTAAACATAAATTTCAAGTTTTTTTAAGTTTTGAAGATATTATTTCTAATGGAAGTAACAAAAATTGCGAAAAAGGAAGAACTATGAACAGAATAAGAAAAAAAATTGAATTATTTTCTTCTGTCTGCTGAATGTTGTTTTATTAGAAGGACGCGGAATCCACGATATAATTGTATACACAATTACTAATGATATTATTGCTATTATTAAACTTTTCAACCCATATCACTATAATTTACCAATTTGCAAAATATAAATAAAAATGTTATAGTATATGAAATGTTATATTATTTATAATATAATAAAGTAATAATAATACATTATTATAAATATTATATTATTACAATATCACATGAAATTTTACATGAATAATTTTGCAAAGATAGGTCAAGTTTATAATGTATAGATCCTCCATCAACATCGGCATCATTTGGATTAGGTATCAAAAGTTTTGTGAACACGGAACGAGCGACGCACTTATAGAAGATTTTATTTGTTACGCTTTTATTTTTTTCTCAATGCATGTTTTACATTAAAAATTCATAAACCTCTTCCATCTTTTGACCATCCGAATTTCTGTTGGTGACAATATAAAA
Source organism: Andricus quercusramuli (assembly GCA_932178445.1). Classification (NCBI taxonomy): domain Eukaryota; kingdom Metazoa; phylum Arthropoda; class Insecta; order Hymenoptera; family Cynipidae; genus Andricus; species Andricus quercusramuli. The sequence continues at coordinate 195,094 of CAKNXH010002191.1, read as the reverse complement.
ATTATATGAAAATTAGTTCTGCAAATAACAATTTTTTAGTTAATCCGCATCCTGTGAAAATGAGGAAACTCCTGGATCGAGAAACTTGGAAATGGTTGGGAATTTTTCCAGACCTAAAAGCAGCGGGATGTACAAATATCTGCTACTAAAAATCAAAGTTCTCGATATAATTACACAATCAAGAACTTCTTTGTTAGAAATACAGTTTTTTGGGGAGGATTTATCACTGTAGTCAAAAATTCATATCTTTGGTTGAAATTATTAATATTTGATTGAAAGGGCGTTTTTTTGTTAAGAATGGATTTTCTTACCTCAAAATGTAACTATTCCATTTTTGGTTTTAAAATTCATATTTAAATTTAAGAAATTATCTTTGCTGTTGAAGATTCAACGTTTTTGGTTGAATAAAATTTAATTGCTTGGTTAAAAGTTGAAATACATTGGCTTCGGTTGAAGATTCATAATTGTAAATGAAAATTCAAATATTTCGTTGTAAATTAACTTTTTTGTTAAAAATTCAAATTTTCGGTTGGAAATTTAACATAACGGCTTTGTAGAAAATGCATGCATATTGTTGAAAATTATTTTATTTGGTGGACAATTTTTTTGTTTACCTGAAGGTTGAACTATTCCATTTCTGATTGAAAATTTTTCCATTGTGTAAGTTGAAAATTCAACTTTTTTTCAGAAAATTCATATCTTTTGTTGAAAATTCGTCTTTGTGGGTAGAAAATTGAATTATTTTGTTGAAAATGTAACTATGTATGAGTCATAATTTTTGGTGAAAAATTCAACTTTTCAAATGAAAATTCATTCCTTTGGATTGAGAATTTGGGCTAACTACTTAGTTAATAAACTGCAATAATGCTAATTTTAATAATCATGTCTTCCGTTCAATTATTTCAGTTCACATGTCAGTTTCAGTTATAACTGAAGTAGTAACGTGAACTAATGAAATGGCTGGCACGACAAAAGAGTTAGCAGTATCACAGTTTATTAATTGGATGGGTGGCCCAACCATCTCTTCATAGTTTATCGGCAAAATTGTAATAAATTTAGTTACCTGTTTGTGAGTTCTCCACTGATGATAAATGAATTCTATCACCCATACTTCCTGCAGCTTCGAGATTCAGTGGATAAGATCTGCTCGAATCGAAAGCGTTTCGTTGATCATGTCTCGTTTCTATAATTATAATTCTGTATTGATTAACTAATATTCAATAGGCTTACAAAGTAGTTGTGATAGATTTATAAATTACCTTTTTCCAAGTGAGATTGATGAGATAAAGGGTTCTTTTTTGTCGAATAGAGAACACACAATCCATCTCTTTTTCCTGCAGATTCCTGATATCTCCGCTTATTGCCAGCACATTTTTTGATGAATTTGATGAAATCCTTGTAAACAATGTCAGGAGAAACATTGCAGGCCCACTCCAAAAATGAAAAATTTAGAACAGCATATAAATAATATTCTTATCTCGTTAGTCTCTTACGAAATAGTCCTTCAAGCAACAAAGGATTTATCGACGATTTCTTCCCACGTTTTTCTTTGGCCGAATAATTTGCTGTGGTGTTTCTATAGATTTCCAGAAAAGTTTCGTTGACAAGAATTTATCATTATCCTCCCCTCTAGCACTAGTTTGAGTGACCGTGTTGATATACGCAATTATGTTTCTTAGTAGAAAAAATGCATAATTATCAACAATTTCTTGCTGCAAAAAAATTGAAGTCATCATTTCACATATTGAGAGCATTGTCTATTATCTTAACAAAATTAGCAAGTTACCCTATCATTACGTTCACAACAATAAATATACTTCGCTAAAACGAGTCAACATACCTGTGTGTGCATAAAACGGAGATATGTTGGCTCGTTTTAGCCAAAAAATATTTATTATTGCGAACATACAGTTCGGTTCAAACTACATTTTTCTATTGATAAAGTATCACATTATGAAATGGTTAAGATTAAAGCCAATCTAAATTTGAAGTAAATGTTACCTCAAATTGTTGGTTACAGGTCTCCATTGAATGCTCTAATTTGTCAGCTTTCTTCATAGCTTCCATTAAAAATTTTTGAAATGCTATGTCCCTTGCAGTAACTATAGAAAAATTAAATTTATAAATATAATCTATAATTAATAATAATAAAGTACGATATTCATTCATTCTGTCCACACTAAAGTACCTACGTTCAGCTCGCTATCAATGTTGCTGTTTCGCGATTTTTTCTGTAATTCATAATTTCAAGGGACTACGAAGAAAATGAATAAAGTTCGTGGAATTTCAAGAAGTTTAAAAATCTTTCAAAGAGATAGAAATAAAATTGAAGCCATTTCAAAGAATGTTAATGTTTATGTTTTTTTTAGTATAAAAAAGTCATGTTTTAACATTTGAGCAATTCTCAATAACAATTTAAGGAAATAAGTTTTCATTCGAACGGAAAAGTTCGTTTTTCTTTCAAGAGATAACCTCAATATAGACAATGTACAAGTTTTACATCTTTCTGAGCAAACAGTTTATCCTACGAAAAAGTGGAAGAAAGAAAAAGTTTTAGTTTTGGTCAGAGATGCTAAAAAAAATGTATTATCTTTGTTAACATATAATGAAATTATCAAAAAAGTTATTTAAACAAAAATTGACCAGAATTTTGAAAAAGAATAATAACCAAGATATTCGTAATCTGGGGGATATTTTTGATCTATTAAACTTTTTCTTACATACGAATTGATATATTGTCAAATTTTATTTATGAAAAAGTCATTAAAAGCCTTACTGAAAAAAAATTTTTTGTTCTTCTTTTTTGTCTAGTGCCAAGGTTTTAAATTTCCCATCTCGTATCTATTATATATTTTTCCTGTTGTATGCGGAATGTTCTAAAATTTTGGCAATCCTTAAAAAAAATTTTTAGGGACACAATTATAATATTATTATTGATAGTACATATTTATTAAATTCAAATCGACCGCGGGTTTCGGCACATGCGCAGTTGAAAACGTTGCTTAGAGCAAGCGCAGCGATAAAAGGCCGGGCAGCCAATGAATGTCGCTTGATGAAAAGAACCTGCCCACTCGCGGTAGAGGTGGGGGCCCCTCCAGCCTTGATAATAACGAATCCCTTTGTTTCAAGGTCACGGAAATACGCGAGACTTTACTGTATTAGCTTATGTATTATGTAGGTTTCAACTCTGATTAGTCCGTACTTACTTGTCATTCACATAGCTTTAATTAATCACATAAAAATATTCAAGTCTGCGATTCTTCAATAACTTTATTTAGATACTAAATTCCATGAAAAATTTGGAAAAACAAAAAAGTCAATCAAATAATCGTTATATTCTAACTTCAAATTCTCCGAAGAACTCAGTTTTGGATTTAAAGCAAGCAATTTGATATTTTTTCATGTCATATCAAGGGATTTTTTTGTGTCGACATTTTCAAGCAGTAATTTATTTTTATGGAGAAAAGATCACAATTTTAAACCTCAGGAGGATTCCTGGTTTCGATATCAAAATTTGTAGGTCATGTTATAAACTATTCTTAAAATAATGAAGGATTACTTTTTTATTATTGCATAGGAAATGTATACGTACCAGAAATCGCGAAAATTTTTGCTTGAGCCTTTGTTTTGAAGCCTGTTTCATGGTTCATTCATGTTAAATCAGAAACAGCGTCTACTTGCCTATGTTTTACCGGGAAAGTAGACAGTTCAACCACATATTTATAGAAACTGTTAAGCCACCAGATAAGTTCGAACTTTTTGCGCCTCATTTGAACCACATGTGAACGTCTAAATTACGACGTGCACAATTGTCATTTGGACAACTATGCACGTGCACAGATGGTACTTGAACAACTGTGCACGTCGAAATCTAGACGTGCACAGATGATACTTGGACAACTGTGCACGTCGAAATTTGGACGTGCACAGATGGACTCCTGTGTACTTTAACGTGCACAGGTGTCACTTGCCCAACTGTGCACGTGCACAGATGCCCCGTTCCCAACTGTGCACGTGCACAGATGTCACTTGCCCAACTGTGCACGTTTATGTCCTCACGTAAGGGTTTATACGAGGGTGATCCTTTGTATATACATATAATAAATTATCAACAGTTAAAATTATTCAATCCTGGTGGAATAGAGGGTGACGAACAACTTTGCACGTAGCAGCTTTGCACGTGCCCAACTGTGCACGTCGATGGCCGGACGGACAACTGTGCAAGTCCATCTGTGCACGTCCAAGACCACAGGAGCCCATCTGTTCACTTCTAAATTTCGACGTACACAGTTGTCATTTGAACAACTGTGCACGTGCACGGATGGTACTTGGACAACTGTGCACTTGCACAGATGGTACTTGGACAACGGTCCACGTCGAAATTTAGACTTGCACAGATGGACTCCTGTGCACTTTAACGTGCACAGGTGTTACTTGCCCAACGGTGCACGTCCACAGATGTCCATTGCCCAACTGTGCACGTGCACATATGTCACTTGCCCAACTGTGCTCGTGCACAGATGTCCCTTTCCCAACTGCGCACGTGCACAGATGTCACTTGCCCAACTGTGCACATTTATGACCTTACGTAAGGGTTCATACGAGGGTGATCCTTTGTACGAGGGTCATTTGAAAAGTTCCTAGACTTACCGACTTCCACTCGGTTTAGAATTTTAATTTTTTCTTATCCGATAGATGGCTGTGAAATATGAAGTTCTTGTAAGTTTCATGCCATTCCAATCAGTAGTCAGATTTCAGCACGCGCTCAAAATTGAAACACGACGCTTTTCCAAAAAATGGATAAAATTGAGTATCGCGCAGTGATAAAATATCTCCATTTAAAAGGAAATAGGTCGAAGCAAATTGAATAGGAATTGGACGCAGTGTACGTTGATGCTTCCCCTTCATATTCTACCGTTAAAAATTGGGTTCGCGAGTTCAAGCATGGTCGTACCAACGTTAATGACGAGGAACGTTCAGGCGGGCCAAAAACTGTCTCCAACGAAGAAACCATCGAATTAGTCTACTCTACAGTGTTGCAAGATCGTCGATTGACTATTCTGGAGATTGCTGAGGCTTGTAAGATCTCAGGGGAACGTGTGCATAAGATTCTACATGAAGATTTGTGCATGGGAAAGTTGTCCGCGCGTTGGATGCCGCGTTTGCTGACTTTCGACCAAAAACGCACTCGGCTTGACGTGTCGCGCGAGGTGCTGAAATCTAACTACTGATCGGAATGGCATGAAACTTACAAGAAGTTCATATTTCAAAGCCATCTATCGGATAAAAAAAAATTAAAATTCTAAACCGAGTGGAAGTCGATAAGGCTAGGTACTTTTCAAATGACCCTCGTATCTACGTATAATAAATTATCAACAGTTAAAATTATTCAATCCTGGTGGAATGGAGTATACTAACTTTTTTTAAATTTGCTTGAAAATATTTCAAAGGCTATTTTTATGAAAATATTCTTTCCAAATTATTATAAATCTACGAAAATCTTTCTTTAAATTTATTTTGATTTCTCATAGAGAAAGCTTCAATTCATTTAATTTAACTTTCGTCAGTTAATAAATGTCTAATACAATATTCTGAACCTTGTATTAGATATTTACATTTTGTGTTTATGTGTTGCGGGCCTAAAGTTTTATATAGCGGGCGTAAAGTTTCATGTCGGCCCGGCGGCAGTGCGCATGTCCGAACGTGACTGGGCCACATTACGCCTGCTTCACGTGCACGCAATGACGCGTTTTTAAGGGGGTCGAACAAAAAGAGATTTTCATATATCTATAATAACTTGAAAGGAATAATTTCATCAAAATAATATTTGAAATATTTTCAAACTAACTTTAAGAAAGTTAATACGCTCCATTCCACCAGGATTGAATAATTTTAACTGTTAAAAATGTATTATACGTAGATACATAGGGTCACCCTCGTATTAGCCCTTACGTAAGGACATAAACGTGCTCAGTTAGGCAAGTGACATCTGTGCACGTGCACAGTTAGGAAGGTTACATCTGTGCACGTTAAAGTGCACATGAGTTCATCTGTGCACGTCTAAATTTCGACGTGAACAGTTGTCACTTGGACAACTGTGCACGTGCACAGGTTGTACTTGGACAACTGTGCACGTAGAAATTTAGACGTGCACAGTTGGCACGTGCACAGTGGTCCGTCTGACCAAAGACGTGCACATTTGTCCGTCCGACCATCGACGTGCACAGTTGGGCACGTGCAAAGTTGCTACGTGCAAAGTTGACCCCATCCCGTTTTCTTACACGATACGCCACTTTTTTGCACAAACTCAACAATAATTCACGTAACAAAAAGAAAAGACACCACAATTTCGCAGTATGTACTGCTGATGAGGGAAAATGGTGTTAGTGATGCCAACCAACCGCGACTTTTTCAACTGCGCATGCACCGAAAAAGAGTTGAAGTAAAAAACTTTTAAAAATATTTATCTGTATTATTATTGATACTATTTATTGATTTCAAACAGACAAGCGCATTTCGCTACATGCGCAGTTGAAAATGTCGCGGTCCTATTCAAGGCATTTAAGTGCGCACGCGTGCAGCTTAACTGGTATTAATATAACCTCTAAATCACACGGAATAATAGTGACTTGATGCGATTCATTTTCGATCAATATTATTTAATTAAGTGTTACTAAATATAATAAAAATGCCAAAAAAAGCTCTTGGTGAACTAAGTAATCGCCGAAGAAGTGATCGGGTGAGCTTTCTTAGAAGTAGTAACATATTAATTATGAAGAAAATGACGACGATGAAATAGCAGCTGAGGTTGTGTAAGTAAAAATACCTGATGTAAAATACATCGTATTTTCTAACATTCCCTAATTATTTATTCTATTTTAGAAATTCGGATCAACCAGGAATTAAGAAAAAAAATAATGAAGAACGTTTTGCGAGACATAGCTTTCATGAATCGGTCTCATTACTCAGTGATCTTGTCATTCTAAGAACTGAACCTGGTAATCCAGGTATTTAGAGTACATCTTCTTCGAGGATGGTGCGTTCACTACTGAAATTTTATTCACCTTTACCGCTTTTCCATGGTTCCGTCAGTCTAGGAAGTAAGCCTGGTAGTCCAGGTATTTAAACCCATCTTCCCTGAGGAATGTGTGTTCAGAACAGTAGTTCAAGGCAGCCTAACCATTTTCCCAAGGTATCGTAGTTTTAGGAAGTAAACCTGGTAGTCCAGGTGTCCAAAATACATCTTCCTCTAGGAAGTTGTATTCAAAACGGAAGTAGGAGGCACCCTGGACATTTTTCCCGGTAGTCCAGGTATTCAAAACACATTTTCCTCGAGGAAGGTGTGATCATAACTGAAATTAGGGTAATTCTGCTTTTGAAGTGCAATTATGATAGCTGATAAAATAGTCTGAAATTGTAGGTTGTGGAACGCTGAACCCGGAAGAACCCGGGTTAATGCTGTGAAAGGGTGAAATGTCAGAATGTCAGTGATGGGGTTATAAGTGTGTAGCAACTGTCATCAACAACTTCAGTCAAAACGGCAAGGAAGAAGAAACAGAATACGAGCAGTTTGGTCACACAAACTCCTGTGAGTTAGAATTTAAGATACATATAATAGCTCCTACATTTTAAATATAATTTTACATTTGGAATCTTAGGATATAGTTTCCCAAAAACTCCGACGCTCACCTAATTTAATTCCTCAACATTAAAAAAAAGCTGTATCTGCGACTTCATCAAAACTTTCAGGAACATTTTTCAAAATTTTTCGAAAGTCGAAGTCAACAGGATACTCAGGTATTATTATTTGAAGCTCTAAACGCAGCTTATATCAAATTACTGCCTATAGCGTCTGTTTAATATATCACCAGACATTATTTTAAAATAAGTTGAAAGTTTGTTGAAATGTTGAACGGATTAATTATTGTACTATGCTACTTAATTGATAATATGAAAAAGTTCGTAAATTATTGAAAAAACAAAAAGATAAATATGAAAGAGGTGAAAATATATTAAATGAAAATCTGAGAAGAAAGAATATGTGCTATTTGTTCTTTTGTTCAAGTGATGATGACTTCTAAAAACTTAGCTGATGTGGAAAAATCCACCTTCTTCCATATAAACTAGTGTTCACGAAATCATGTATTTCCTGCGTCTCGTAAAAACGAACAATTCAGTTTGATCTGGGTTAACAGATAGGCCACGGTAATTACACCAATCCTCAACAATTTTGAGAGCAGTTCGCATGAATTCGAATAAAGTTCCCTCATGTTTTCCCTTCACCAGTATAACAAGGTTATCTACATACCCTTGAGTATAAAAACCTGATTCATATAAACCACGAATCAAATCACGTATGACGAATGCCTACGGGGTGGTACTTATTCAAAAGTGCTTAAAGAATCATGTTCATTATTTGAATTAATTATTATCTCACTCTTATTGAAAAGTTTGACAAAAAGTGAAAATTTGTAAAACGGAACTCAACTCTCTAATATTAATCTAAGAAAATATTATTATAAATAATAATAAAAATTCTAAACTATAACTTTTATTAAACTCAATTGATTATTGCCTCGATCTAACCGAACTTCTTTGGTACTCTATGAAACAGACTTGTGGGAATGATATACAAAAACTAATTCTTCATTTGTATACAAAACCTTATTGTAAAAGGAAATGTAGAGCTTTAACTCGATTCAACTAATATTGCCGATTCTGCATAAAATTTACAAAAACGTCCTTTTTTTATGGGAAATACGTGTTAAGCTTCATAGGGCATTTTTTCCTCATACATTTCTGGGGCACCCTAATGTACAATACCAACTAAAAACAAAAATCTAAAAAAATATGACAGTTGCTTGATTATTATTTGATAGCAACTTGTTACTTTTGGTCAAAGTTTGACGGTTTGAAGGTTTTCTGATGGTTCAGGTGATGCTTAGGAAAATTTGTAATAATAACATTTTAGGGAAAGGCTTTTCCCTAACATTTTTGGCGAGGTTTTTTTATCTTTGAAACTGTCGGAGAAAAACTCCAATTTTCCTGTATTGGACTATAAATGAAACCTCGGCAGAAATAATTCTGTATCAACACATATCAAAAACTGAATTCGGAATGAAATGCCCAAATAGACGAGGTTATTTACTTTCATAATTTAATTTTCTCATCTCTTTGAAAGTGTGAACAAGTTTACAAATTATAGTGTGATAGCAGAATGTTGAGAACAGGTTTCTTTATCAATATTTAAAATATTTACAATTAAAATGTTCTCTTTTATTAAGAATGTTCACAAACAATTAAGAGGTGGTGCTTTGTTGACCAGGGTGGAGTAATTTGCAAAAAGATGAAAATTGTGCAGATTACTGGTCCAAAATCAATTTATTATTTTTTTTTTTCATTATGATGTGCTTTTGTATAAAATTGGTTTTAATTTTATTACCTTGGAAACTTCAGAGACGCGCGTGGTAATTTTATTTGCAAAGCAATAAACCGGCAAGGTTGCATTCAGCGAGATAGCACGTTGCAATAGATGCGTCTGCTTTCTTTAGGACTTGTACATGACATTGACAACATTTTATTTCACAATTCGTAATCTTGATAAATTATTACTTTCGTAAATAAAAGTTCCACGTACCCTACATAGCTTTAAAAAAAAAAAAAGTATATATATAATTATGCTTGTTTCACGTATTTTACGCATTTCACCGTTTTGAGAAAAATTTCATTTCCGCAAAGTTATCAGTTGTTGCAATTTTAGGGTAATTTAACAAAAAGATTCAATTTTTTCCTGCAAAATTCTATAACTTTTGACATGATTAGATTTTTAGTTGATAGTTCTAGAAGGAAAACATCCCACGACTTTCATGTGAACAAAACATTTTTGTAGGAACGAGCATTTTTTTCTGAAATTGAATTTTCGAATTTTTTGTTTGAAACAACGAAAGATTTAACAAAATTCTAAGAAAAAACTTTATAGATTTGCGAAAATTGTCATTGCCAGAAAAATGATGTGGCCTGCTTGAAAATGACTGAATGTTGTTTTTATATTGATGCGCATTTTTAAAAATATTTCATAAAATGAACAAAGTTTGGTTCTCTGTTAAATTCGACTTTACCTTCCCGGACGCATTTTGAAAACGTGAAAAGTTAATATTTTGGGAAAAGCTTTCTTAATTTGAGGCTCTACTTCAGTAAAATTCCTGCTCATATAAAGAAGAAATTTTGTACGTTTTTTTTCTGACCAAATCATTTTTGTGGTCACGGGAATTTCTTTTCGCAAAACTTCATTTTTTTTATTTTTCTCAGGAACGATGCAATATGCGATAAAAGAGTAAGAGGTACTTTTTGTAAAAGTTTTAAAATCGAGCCAAATTTTTTCTTAGCATTCTGTCAGATATATCGTTTTTTGGAAAAATGCAAAAAGGAAAATGCAAACCTTACAGGATTTCTTCGTTATTCGAGTACTCTTTTTAGCAAAAAAGGTGTGGGATTTTCGAAAAAATCAACTTAGAAAAACTGCTGATATTTGGTCAATTTTCAACATTTTATTAATTTTCCAGCGTATTTCGATAGAGAGCAATTAACTTCATGAAAGTGAGGAAAGAAAACCCTAATATCTCAATTAAATCAAAATTGATAATGGTTAGAGAAGAATATATATAATTTTTCGAAAAAAGAACCCTGAAATTGCAAATACTTATTACCCCCATATTTGGGAGGCAAATGATCCTGTGACTTGAAGTTGCACTGCCTACAAAAGTGGACATGGTTTTCTAAAAATTATACTTTCAGAACAAAATTAGTTATATATTTATTTGCCACCTGAGATAACTAATAGAACACTATTTTTATTAAATAAACATAATTTCAATCGGTATTATTCCCACATAGCACACTTCCCGAAAAAACCTGGTCTTTTCTTAGGACTTGGTCCAAGTGGCTGGGAGAAAAAAACAGGTCTGCCCTAGGTTTAGACCTATACTTAAACCTAGGTTAAAACATAGGTTCATGTCCGCCGCGATTTTTTGGTTTTTAAAAGGATTAAATTAATGCGTCCAATTTTTGACAGAGCATTCAATTTTTTAATGAAAATACCTCTAATTCATAGAAATAGTTTTTATTGAAATTTTTAATTTGTATTAAAGAAGTAGTAGACATATCCATTTCATCTGCTACATTTTAAACCTTGTTTTTTTTTCAGGAGGGGTGGGGCTATTTTGAAAAATTAGTGAAGAATGATTTTTTTTTAATAATGTATCAAAATGATTCCTCAGAAGCATGTCCCTACGAGGAAAAATTTATTTATATTTTGTGAAATCCGAAGACGTTAATTAACGTTTTCGGCATCAAAAATGGATGGCGATCGGCAAGCCGCGACCGCATCGCGAATTAGTTCGAGAGTAGGAGTTGAAGCATTCTCATATCCTTGGCGATTAATCTCAGTTGCGAGAAAGGGTAACACTAGCGCTACACACCGACCAAGTGCGGAACTAATGCTCTCAATAGGCCTGCGCGGCTGAAGGGTCATTATTAGAG